>JAUZSU010125272.1:0-17549 GCA_034780255.1 Parotocinclus maculicauda | reverse complement strand
GGTACTTTAGGATTTGGTCCGAATAAGCGGCTGGTCCCATTAACCGGTGGTCCTATTAACCGGATTCGACTGTATTTCAGATCTACCTTTCCATGTCTCCTTATAAAATGCATGGACGTTCCTGAAAAAGACGTCTTTAAAATCTTATCTGCATTAATGCTAAATGACCTTTAGTAAGGGTCCGGACCCGACCCCGGACCATCATAGAACCTCCTTTTGGACTTGTTAGGTCCAGAGCACACTGGGTCCATTTCCTCCCCTTTCCATGTTGATGGTCCATCCTAGATGCCCCCGAGCCCAGAGAAGCGGGCGGAGCTTCTGGGCGTGGCTAACACGAGGCTTCTTGATTAGCGTTTTCTTACCAGACAACATGAACTAGACGTGTGCAAAAGTTTAGGCACCTTTCAAGTTGATCCAGTAGTTCATAAAAGCAAGCAGCCAAGAGAAGCTCCCTCTCTTCCCAGAGCGTCAGACCATTTCATGTTCCTGGTACTGATGGAGAAGTCCACCGTGAGTTCCTCGAGACAGAATATTTAATAAGCCCTGATCCAGAGCCGGGCGCCTGTGTCGTACCGACGCTCTGCTGTAGAGGGATGAGAGCGTGTGGAAGAACAGAGGAAGGTCTCGTCTTGTGATCATGAGGAATCTTCCACTTCTGCTCTTACATCTACCCTGTTCCTGTCATGCTTCTGCTCCGAGCGATGCGTTTCAGCTTCCTGACACGCTCCGAGAAAGGAGGAACCGCGGACGCAGACGCGTACGGGACGGACTGTTTGAAGACAAGAGCGCCAGATCAGATTGCAAGCTGTGAATGTGAAGAAAACTGCACTCGTGGTGGAAACTTCTGCTCAGGAAAAGTGCAAAAGAATAAGTCAGAGTCGATCCCACCCAGTCCAAGTGCGAGTCAGGATTTTTTTTTTTTTGTCCAAGCATAACAACGTTTTGGAAATGTTTGCAAATTTGAAATGGAAAAAACAAAAACGTCGTGTTGCCAAAAGTATTTGGACGCTTTAGTCCGTACTTAGTCGAAGCGCCTTTGCCGGCGAGTGCGGGGTCCGGGTCGTTGTCTTTTTAGACGAAACCTTTGGCCCGGTCTGAGGTCCGAAATGTTTTGGATCAGATTTTCATTAAGACCTGACCAGTCTTCCTGTCCCAGCCACTAAAAAACACCCACCCCCCCCCCCCTCCTAGCATGATCCTGCCTCCACCATGCTTCACCGTTGGTATGGGATTGATCAGGTGATGAGACACGACGCACAGAATTGAAGCCAAAAAGTTCAGTCTTGGTTTTATCGGACCAGAGAATCGGACTTTCTCACAGTCGGGGTGCTTTAGGTGCGTTTTTGCGTACCCAGACGAGAAGCTTCTGTCTGGCTGCTCTGCCAGAAAGCTGAGATTTTTTTGTGTTTGTGTTTTAGCACACAAATGTTGGAGCGACCAACATTGGGATTGGGTTCTAGGACGTCGCTCTTCCCGAGGCCCTCCTCCCAGAGTGATTATTTTTTGGGGAATGAATGTTCTTGAGAACTTTCAGTGCAGCAGAAATGTTTTGGAAGCTTCACACCATCCCGTCTCTGAGCTCTACATGCAGTTATTTCCTCCTCATGGTTCGGTTTTTACCCCTGATCTGCCCGTTTGCTGTGACACCTTATATGGGCAGGGGTGTGTCTTTCAGAAATCCTGTCCAATCAGCTGAATTTACCACAGGTGAATCAAATTAAGGTGTGGAAACGACTTAGAGATGTGTCACAGCAGTGCGTCTGAATACTTATGACCTCTCATTATGGGATATGGAGTGTGGAATGATGGGGAAAACTTGATATATATTTATTTTATTTTTTTTTTCATTATTATAATAAACTGTGAAACCAGTGGAAGGGTCTGAATTTATTTATTTATTTATTTATTTATTTTTTTTTAACCGTAGCAAATGTGTAAATGAAAAACAGATTCCTTTATTTTTAATTTGCTTTCAAGTGCTTTATTTAAATCCTTTTCTCCACGGGTTTATTTTCGGCTTCCGTTCGACGCTTTTTGTCTGCTTTTTGCTTGTTTCTGTATCGTAAACGGCCATAAAATCGTATATTCAAATCTTTTCTGACGTCCCATTCTAAATCCATAGGCATTAATCTAGAGTTGGTCCCCGTGATCTCCCTTTGTCTGACCTTTCCCCTCGAACCTGTTCGCCCTGAGTGACCCCGCTGGGAACGTAACACCCCCGTGGACTTAGCTCTAAGAATCACTGATGCATGTAAGCCCCTTTACCACGAAAAGGGCTGGTCAGGGGCAGACCCAGGACCCGGTGATCTGTCAGATGGCCTGGAATCATCTGGTGATCCGCCAAGATCTTCTCAGTCCATTGCTCTTCCATCTGATCCAGCTGTTCAGTCCGAGTGAACTTTGTGGAATTGATTCTTTTTCTGATCTGCGTTTCCTAACGGCGCAGATGGTTTTGGGATGAGTGTGAGTTCTGGTGTTGTAGTCAAGACCACTAGAGCCGAGTCCGAGTCGAGACCAAGTTTCCGTTTGCTTCTCCTGATGAGGTTCTAATCAGGGAACCACGTGAACCACGGCTTTGTGACGGCTTCGGCGAGAATAAAAATCCCTTCTATCGTTGTTCGTTGATGTCGGAGAAGCTGGAGAGGGGCTGATGTAGCTGGAGTCGTCTCCACCTCTGATTCTCCTAACGCTGCCCTTGAGTGCATCGTTCTCCTGTTCATGGCTCCATCATCTCCCTCAGTCCTTACTTCTGCTCCACACGGTCCTCCACAGCAGAACTTAATGACCCTTTAGAGTCTCACGCTTTCCCCCGACCCATTTATCCAGCTCCCGTCTATTCTTTTACCGCGCCGCGTCGGCTAACATGCTTTTTCACGTACCAGAAGACCTTCACTGGGTTTGTCATGGGTCTGGGAACCTCACTTTGGTCTACAAACGATCTGAAGGAGTGTTAGTATGTAAAGGGTAAAGGGTACAATCCCGAACTGAAGAGGCGGGGTCAAAGCTTCATGTTAACCGTGTCCAAAAGCGGTGTCCACTCCTCTGGGCTCAGAGGCGTCCAGGATGGACCGTCAACGTGGAAACAGGGATTGTGCTCAGATTTGTTTTGGACCAAAGATTAAAAAAGGAGCATCCAGACTGTTATGGGGAACAAATCCAAAAGCCAGGCTCTATCATGGTCCGGGGTCGGGTCCGGACCCTTGGTTAAAGGTCATTTAGACTTCTGTGATTCAGCATTAATGCAGAAAAGTACAATGAGATTTTAGAGCAACATAAACTGTCTATAAGACGACATTTTTACCAGGGACGTCCCTGCATTTTATAACAAGACTAAACAGTACATTCTGTACACATTATAAAGACATGACTGTGGAAATAAAGGGTACAGGTACCTGTCCCTAATATTAATATATTTATATATTTATAGTATCTACAATTTTTGTTTGCTATACCAAAAAAACTTTATAATTGGTGTATGTTGTATTTATTGCACGTTTTAAATGTAAGATGTTTCAAATGTCAATTTATTGATTTGGAACAACAGCAATCATAATACTGAGCTTAATAATAATAATAATAATAATAATAATAATAATTATAATAATAATTATAATAGTAATAGTAATAATAATAATACTAATAAACCTTTTATTATTTGTTATTGTATTTGTATATTTGGTTAGACTGTACTATAGTAACAATAATCTTAAATATCTGAGCTAATGCTGATCAGCTGAGCCCGGAGTATACATAACATTGCATCATCGTTTTTTTTCCGGACTCACAGTGGTTAAAATAAGGACAGACTTTTAAACACAGAGTTCACGCTGCTACAACCATGACCTGTCTCACTGGCAGATTACTGTCTGTCTGGATCCAGAAGCAGCTCTGACTTTATTTTAGCTTTACTGCCATGAAGGACAAGTAAAATAACCCAGCTGCACCCAGGAGAGGTGAGAGTAGAAGGAGGTATGTTTGAAATGAGTGTTGTTACTGCTGCTTTTTTCCCTTTTCTAAAAGCACTAAGGTAACAAGGTGACCTGTAAAGGTCTGAAAGCTGTAAATGTATCAACATGCCTCAGCTATCTAGTGACCAGTTATGCTCTGTTCAGAGCTCACATGACAGAAAGGTGGAATAATTGAGGCGCCAAGTCGTTACTAATATAAATCGGATTTATTTTAAACCAGTGTGGTAAAGAGGATCCGGTTTCCTTGGAGATAGGAAGAGAGTAAGGGCCAGTTAGAGTCTGTCAGAGGGATCCTAATTTAAAATGTGTACAAAACTCAGATTATAAATCACATTTCAAATAATAAGTTTCTTACAAGTGCTGCCGCAGTGAATAAATATTTCTAAACTATTGATTGATTAAAAGTTTTAGAGTACAAAAGCCAACCAGAGTCTAAATAAGAGTCCATTCTTCAGTTCACTGTGGGTTACATAAGACCAGGAAGATAAAATCAAGTTTTTATATCGACCTTTTTATAGTTTAATCCAGGATTGTTTAATATTCCATCTAAGTTATAATGGAACAAATCGTTTATTTTTATATGATTCTGTTAATTATGGAACATCAACTAGACAAGACATTCTAATAAAAATAACAAATTATAATGTCACAATATCAATAAAGCTATTTAGAATTAAATGTGTGTTATAATTGTATAATCAAAGTGGAGCAGTGCATCTTATTCTGCTTTCTAATCACTTATATCCTCAAACATCTGACTCATCTCCTCCTACAGGTTCTTCCAGAGACAGAGGAACTTCATTCAGTGATCAGACTTAGTTTATTGGACAAAATCTGTTCTCCAAACAGGTACGACTCTCTTTGCATCTGTTCTATGCAGCTTAATATGAAAAACAGAACACCTTAATAATATTCTTACTCTGTTATTAAGGCTAAACAAACACATATCAGACTAGCTCACCAGGTGTGTTTATCTCAGGCTGTAACGGAACAGTGACAGAAAATCCACAGTTTTTGCAAATAGAAGTTTGGTCCTGGCCTGCAGGTTCTCCTGATGTGCCGTGATGGTGGAGTCCTGCTCCTTCTTCATGTTAACGACACTAACTCTGAGGGACAGCTGGTTTTATTTCCACACATGCTTCACCCCTGCCTGAGAAACCCCATGTACTGCGCCTGCAGCTTTTTTTTAGAGGTTCCCATGCCCAGTGTTTGAACTTCCCTAAACTCTGTTCTCTCTAATATGACAAGATCCAGTGATTAAAATCTGACTTCTATTCTTATTCTACCTGTCAAAAGAATTGTTTTAAGAACCATGTTTTATACCCGTACATTTATTCTCATTCCATTGTGACATAAAAGCAGATTCAACTAAGAGTTTTTATAAATATAAAGATACAGTGAAGATCCTCCAAACTCCAGGACCCTCCCTTCTTAAACTCCTTCTAGAGTTATCATGGGATTTAGATCTGTCCATGCTTAGGTTCATGTCTAAAGCATGTGACCTGCTGGAAGATCCAACCACCATGCGACTGTCAGATCTCCTGAAGTAGAAGTAGTAGGGAATTATTGTTCATAGCTAATCAGTAACTGTTTATCCCTGTAGGTATGGTGATGGGTTCAGATCCTGTCCTGTAAACACTGAGTATAGAGTAAAACCAGCTGGGGCATGCAGAGGAAAATGCAGAGGTTCTTCAGGAAACACACTTTGGATTCTCGTGTCTGAGCAGCATCATCAATCATAACGTTGTTTCATAGACCTTTAGAACACAAAAGCTATATTTGTTGATTTAAGTCATTCTGTACGCTACAGGATGTAATCTGTCACACACTCCATGCTGTCATCTCAGCCTTTTTTCTGTCTCTCACTCTCCTGTGATGCTTAACAGTAAGATGAAGTCATCGATCGAGTTCACTCTCATCATCTGGTTAAGTCGTGCCCCCAAACAGGATTCTGTCTTTTTAGCTTTAGCTTTCTCTCTCTCATCATATCTTTGTCATGATGAACTTGTTTACACCTCTTCTTTCATCTTCTTCTTAAAGACCACCATGCAGGGGAGTGATACAGGTCAAATGAACAGTCATCACAAGATAAGATACTTCAGTGAGCCTCGAGCTACCTGCAGTGAATCATCTCACCTGGACACCACAGATCTGTGATCTGCTGCAGACACTCTAACTTATTCCAACTTATTCCAGGTGCAGGCATCCCCCTCCATCAGTGAACCTCCAGGGTATGGACATCGAGAGGGTGGACTCTTATAAGTACCTGGGTGTTCACCTAAACAACAAGCTGGTCAGGTAACACCACTGCACTTTACAGAAAGGTCAGAGCAGACTCTACCTACTGAGGAGACTAAGGTCATGTGGAGTGCAGGGAACATTTCTGAGGACCTTCTGTGACACAGTGGTGGCATCTGCCATCTTTTACGGAGTGGTGTGTTGGAGAAGCAGCATCTGTCCTGGGAAGCCCCTTAGACCCAGTGCAGGTGGTGGAAGACAGGAGAATGTTATCTATGCTGGAGAAGGACTCCCACCCCATGCATACGACTCTAGCAGCACTGGGCAGCTTCTTCAGCGACCGGCTGCTTCACCCCAAGTGTGTGAAAGAGTGGTATCTCAGGTCCTTCCCTCCTGCTGCTGTTAGACTGTATAACCAGCACTGCTCCCAGCAGACCACCTATATACACAGCGGACTATGTACACACACATTTAAACACTACACACTTACAGAAAATAGTTTTTTTTCAGTGTGACATATTGTGCAATATTTTCCCATACTTCCCTTTAGAAGTGTTTGATGAACTTCATTTAGTTTGGGATGGTTAAACTGGAACACCGAACAAACCATCGCCAAACGTTAGCACCTAATCTTTGTTTGAAGTATGTCCCACTGTCTGTATCCAAACAAATCTAGTGAATGCCATGGCAGTAAATGTGGCCACACTCCGGCTTTGTGCACACAGTGCTTGGTCGTCAGACTTCTTGCTACGTTGTGTATCTATAAAGTTGCAGCAGCAGTAGAAGTGCATGTTGTTACACCACATAGGTTTTTACTAACAGGAAAACTGCCCTTCTGTCCTTTTCAGGTGTAGCTGAGCCAGTTAACATAAGTGACAATGGAGACGGCACTCACACTGTGGCCTACACACCCTCCGTCGAGGGGCCATACTCTGTTGCAGTCAAGTACGCCGATGAAGAGGTTCCACGCAGGTACCTTGAACTTCCAGCGTGTTATAGGTTCGTCATTTGTTCCTGTTTGTACAATTAACCCCTGTCCTTTTTCAGCCCCTATAAAGTACGTGTCATGCCCACACACGATGCCAGTAAGGTCCGTGCCAGCGGGCCGGGACTGACGACAGGCTTGGCTGCCAGCCTGCCCGTTGAGTTCACGATCGATGCCAAGGATGCTGGAGAGGGGCAGATGTCAGTCCAGATCACCGTAAGTCAGATTTACTATGTTTGTGATTTAATGATCAGTGCACAGTTGTATAAAATAACAAGTAACATTTTTTTTCCTTAAGATTACCCTTAAAATGAAGTGTGTTGCAGAAAAAAATGTTGTTACCTAAGGGCTTTATTACAGAAAATTATCAAACTCTTAAAGGCTCGCTTAAGTCTCAAATGTCCTTTTAAGTAATCCCTAAAAATCTATTGCATACAGCTCTTTAATGGTGAATTCCCTTATTATAGTTTAATGGATGCACAACCACATTTACTCTTGAAAGAAAGACAGTACAGTGTATATGGAGGTTTTGGATAATTTATTTCCCCTCTTTATATAATAAAGAATATATTAAACAAAACCAGTGTAATATATTTATTTGTCAGTTTTCTGTTCTTGTTGTCTCTGTTGTTTTTTTTAACCAGCAAGTCACTGCAGTAAATCTTGCACTGTTCTCCCTTAGTCAAGTAAAACATTTGAGGGATTTTATGCAACACACTTAACTCCCTTGGGTAAGGGAAAATCTTTCCTTAAGATTTATACTCAATGTATTTGTATTATTTTTTGTTATTTTTATTTTTGCAACTGGACACTTGTTTTCGGAGCCGACTTGGCTTGCTACTAGATCCGCTACTGAATTATTTAATCATGTGGCAGTACTAAGTAGCATAATCTGACAAATTCAACCTGGGACTGCTTAGAAAGTTCTTGCATGGTTATCTTAGTTCATAATCTCATCCATTCATCTCGTCATGATGCGTCCTGGCAATACACGCCCAGCCAGGTAATACCCCTAGATTAGATCCCCAGTCTAGTCAAGGACATCGCATGCACTCACTCCTACTAAGATATCATAAATGAAGCCACACCCCAGACTGTTGTGTATTTAGTAGTTGGGTGGAATCTTAAGTGAGCATACGGTTTGATGTGTTTGAACCATGACCCAAATGCTACTAAGCACCTGCACCACCCATCTTATCTAATCTCAGGGTTGGGAAATCATGGACTATTCAATCACGGTTAATGTTAAATAATGTCTTCTATTGGCAAGCTGCCACTACAGGACTCCTGCAAAGCATGGGATGCCCTGTGGTGGCCTAGCAATTATTATATTGTATTCAAATACCAGCTCTGCCAAGTGGCCACTTTTGGACCCTTGGGTAGGACCCTTAACACAATTGCTTGGACTGAGACTGTATATGAATAAATGTGTTAAATGAATAAATGTTGATGTATGTTGGACAGTATTTGTGTAGTGATTAGTGTGGTTGCCAGGATCGCTGTACAGGTTGAGTAATAAGAACAATCCATTCTCATTAGTTGTGAAATGTCATCTGATCCCAAAATTAAGATCTAGAGGTTCAGCTTGCAGTGCTGCCATTGTGCTAAGGAGAAATTGGTCAAAAGCCAAGATTAACGGTAAAAACATAATGGGAAGACTGTCTTTTAGTTGTTGTTGTTTTTATTTTGTGGAAGATGAGATTCACAATGACAATTTGTCAGAAATAGCAAGGCTGATAAATATTTTGCATTTTTTGCTCTTTGTTTGACTATTTGTTGGTCATTGTGATAAAGGTGCATATGCAATTAGAACTCCATATTTTTGCTCTGACACTGTGGTAGCCGAGCTGTTATGATCCTGGCCTATGGACCAGAATGGCCAGGGTTCAAATCCCACCCCTGCCAAGCTGCTACTGTTGGGGCCCTTAAACCACAGTAGCTTGGATTTATAAGTCCGTATCACTTGGAAGTTCTCCTGGATAACTGTCTGCTTGATGCCTATATTAATTAATTATTATTAATTAATTTATTTTACCAGTGATTTAACTTTTGTTTTTTTTTTTTTTAATTTTTTGTCTTGTTTTACTGTATATCACTGCATGTTTAAAAATTGTTAATTTATTTGTTTATTCATCATTATTACTTTATTTGGCCTTGACTGGGCTTTAATATAGGTTTGTTTCATTCTGTCAGAATTACATAAATATATATATATATATATATATATACACACACACACACACACACACACACATTTACATTGCACACATTTACAGTACATTACATTCCAGGACCACCCGCAATAAGCGAAAATCCACGAAGTAGGGACGCAATATTTATATAAGTATTTATACACTATAGACCTAAAATAGAAACACTTCTCTGGGCTAGTTAGAGAAATTAGAAATATCTCCCCCTGAGACGGAAAACATGTCAGTATTAGTGTAGGAGTAGGAAGTGTAAAAGATGGTCGTCTGGTCAGGGACTAATCCTCACGCCGTATGAGTAATCTTGTAGAGAAATAGCCCTGCTTTCAGCCGTCTGGAGCGTGATGAAGCTCTGTGATTACAGCGTTCTTACACTAGCCAGAGCTGCTCTTGTTCTTGGTTTATGTATGAACCCTTGTCCTTCTTGTCTCTGAGTTTTCTGCTCAGTTCTTGCATATCTGTACTAATGGAAATTTTTCTTTACAGGACCAGGATGGAAAACCAAAGAAGGCCAACATTCAGGACAACCAGGATGGGACGTACAAGGTGTCATATGTGCCAGACAAAGTGGGCCGCTACACCATTGTTATCAAGTACGGCGGCTATGAGATACCGACTTCACCGTACAGAGTACGGGCTACGACCACAGGCGACGCCAGCAAGTGCACAGTCACCGGTGAGTGATCTCGAACCCGTCATAATTTTGCAGAAAAAGTGGTAATGTTGCCGTAGTGGCTTACATCTGTAGTGTAGTCGATCATCATAAAATATACACTAATAAGGGTTTCTTACAGCTAAGATGACCAAATAACGGGCAGAACAAGGATGTAATGGTACACTGCTCACGATTTGACTCGATTCGTTACTTATTTGTTTTCACTTTAAATCGATGCATATGTTCTTGAATAAATTGCAATTTAGAAATTACTAGTATTTTCTCACAACAAATGTTCTATTGTAACATCATCCTTACTATAAGAGTAAAATATTGTTTTATGTTTTATTTTTAAAGAATAATATTTAAAAGAATATGTACTTTTTGGTAAAAAAAAATGCAACATAAAATTTGCTGTAATTTAATGAAATCAGGAATTTTAAATAATGCTGCAGTAAAAAATGTTTTACTAGTCCACATTATAACCTGTACTGCTCTCAAAAATATGTTTATCATTTATTTTAAAATGATAATAAAATATCCCCTCATTTTTGTAAGCAGTGTATTAAATTCACAGTGAACCATTTTAAAACTGCTGGTGGTAGACCTAATGTTTAATTATTATGCATTCAGGCCCTGGTATCGGACCCACCATTAGCATTGGGGAAGAGGTGGGATTTGTCGTAAACACTAAAGGAGCGGGCAAAGGCAAGGTCTCGTGCGTCGTCGTCACTCCAGATGGCACTGAGGTGGAAGCTGATGTCATTGAGAACGAAGACGGCACCTTCGACATCTTCTACACCGCCCCCAAACCCGGAACGTATGTCATCTATGTGCGCTTTGGAGGGGAGAACATTCCTCACAGCCCCTTCAAAGTCATGGTGAGACTGTTGTTTTAAATTTATTTTAAGGCTGATAATGTTAGCTTTACTTGATCTGATGTCTAGTGAATTCTGATTCAGTGCCACATCCCCCAGTGTGGCACCAGAGAGGCCTTTGGCAGACTAGAAACCTGGTTGATGGTGCTAGGTGGGAGCATTACTGAGCCTGCCTATCCTAAAATGTGCAGGGTACAGGCAAATGTATACACCAGAAAGGGCACCGTCAAGACTCGGGGCAAGGACGGATTAAATTTCATGACACGGGACTGTGGTAGCCTAGTGGTTAAGGTGCTGGTCTATGGATCAGAAGGTCCAGGGTTCACATCCCACCTCTGCCACAGTCGGGTCCTTGAGCAAGGCCCTTAACCCACAATGGTTTAAATTGTAAGACTGTATTAGTTGTAAGTTGCTTTGCATAAGGGCGTCTGCTAAATAATGTAAATGACACAGACCAGAGTAGGTGTTGGTAGTGGTGGTGACTGAAAAATTGTTGCTAAATCACTGAATTTTTGAAAAAAAAATTTCCTTTTCTTTTTTCAGTAAGAATTCAGCCATATTATTTGCACCATTTAGCAGAAAGACTGGTTTTACAATTCTAGCGTTGGTGGGTTAAGGGCCTGGCAGGGTTGGCAGAGGTAGGATTCGAACCCTGGACCATTGTATCCAGAGTCCAGTGTCTTAACCACTAGGCCACCACAGTCCACTTATTTAATTGACATTTATACTGCATTTGATTTTCAGCATTATATGTCTATATTATTTCTCTTCCTAACCCGTATATGTGTGTGACTTGCTGTTATTATCCAGGCTACTGATGAAGCTCCTCTTCTGCAGCAGCAGGCATCCCAGCAGAATCGGTCTGCTCCAGGGGCCGGCTTCCAGCCCTGGGTACAAACCTTGCACTCCTTTATTTCTCTGTCATCCATGTTTCCTCCCTCCCTGCACTGAGCCTGTGCTCACTCGGAGATCCCCAATACTTTCTCTGTTCAGCCTGTGCACTGACCTCAGGACTGCCTCCACACGTCATGCTGTCTCTGTTTGTTTTGGACTCTCTACTCTTCTGTTTGGTGATGTAAGGGTTCACCGTGCAGGTCTGCCTCGCTCTGATCAATCAGCCTTCGTTACTTGCAGGAAATGGCTGCGTGGTCATGGCTCATATGCTTTCCTGTACGCCTCCCTGAATCGAGACTCTGTTCTGTATCCGTCTCGCCTTGGAAACGGCGGAAACGGCGCCTCAGGTTCTTGGAGGGTTTTATGCGAAGGTCGAACGAGGTTAAATAAACTAGTCATTACAGTGTTATGCTCAAATATAGTTCAGACCTAAGCAGGGCATGTTTTATTCATTAAGCCTTCCCGTCGTCTCCCCCCACCCCACCTTAATCGTGAGTTTAAATCTGAGCTGCCACCCTGAATCTGAACTAAGCAGATTTTTTTTTGTTCGTGTCGTGCTTCTGCACCGATCTGATAATGACGTTTTCCATTCAGCTGGATTTGGTTTATACTACTATTTCCAGAGCCTGTCCTGGAGTTACTAGGGCTCAACGGAACAAGGAAGATGGGCAGGGCACCAGTTCAACACTCTGGGCTCAAAATGTCCTGGTGTTGCAGCTGCTGGTGGACACACCTCTCACCCATCCTCTCCTCCCTCAGACATGGCCAGTTTATTTAATAATATTAGTTAATATTAATATTAGTCAGTTTAGAGTAAAGCTAAAAGCTGGCTTATTGTCTTATCTTAAGTCAATTGCATAATAGAGCGATTATTTTGCACACTCGTTTGCTAATTATTGAGTTATATATTTTTTGGTGTTAAGAAAAAGCAGGTCTCAACCATGGGTCTTCTGTGCTCGAGCAGTTTGGTGCTGTAATTTAGAGTTGGGGGTGTGGAAAAATCACTGAACACTTTGTAATATGCATAATGAAAACTTTAAAAGAACTAATACTAGTAGTTATAAATAAATGAATACAAATAAAAGATATAGATGCATTTGATTTAAAGCTTCGTGTCAGGTTGGAACAGAGGATGGCAAGCAGAGCTTAGGGAACAAAGGCTTAAACTCTGCGGACGTAAAAAGCAAATGGAAGTGCTTGTAGCCGGGTTGATGGAGAATACGGGAGCGAGAAAGTCTGGGAAGCACTAAATTTTAAGGATAAGTAAACACAGCTCTCCTGAGTCGGTCAGTGCAGACACATTCAGTTTGAGTAGCAGCAAACGTGAATGGAGTGTATGGAATTATTACAAAATCTCAAATGATTAGGCCAAGGGGTCAGGAATCAATTATTTTAAGGGAGGAGGGGGGGTCGGTCAATGTGTCCTTCAGTATTTTGGGAAGTTCCCTGCATTGTAGTCTGAATTGTCTCTCTCTGTCTCTCTGCATGCGTGTGTGTCTATATTTTAATATTTTATACGTGTGTGTGTGTGTGTGTGTGTGTTTTTAGTTTTTTTGCCGTGAAGAACAAAAATGAAATTAAAACTGAAATCATGGACTGATATCCATTTCTTTTCAGCATGGTTCCTGTTTTTACACACATTATACACTACTGAATTTCTTCTCTTGCAGAATCTAACAGTTGCAGGTTTGCTGGGGTTTGATTCACAGTGTTCATTTTTCATCCAACTTTCCCCCCCTATGTGTCTCATGTCTCTTTCTTCATTCACACCTCTAATGCATGGTACTGCTGAGGCTGAATCTCAGAATGCACGTTCTTCCTCTGGCTCGCTCCTCCATGGGAATGCACTGAAACGTTGTGTTTTGTGAGGAGGTGCAGTGTGGGACTCTGATTTTCTGTTTCTTCCCACACAGGTCACAGATGGGTCGTACATCCCGGTCAGCAGCATGAATGGTGCAGGATTCAGGCCTTTTGACATGGTGATTCCCTTCACCTTTAGCAAGGGTGAAGTCACAGGTGAGGAGGGAAGACCTCAGATTGAAGCAAATCATGTCACTTGATATTGTAATAATGTTATGATATTTAAGACTATATGGAGAAACTTGCTGTTTTTGGGTTTCCCAATACTGGCTTGGATTAAAACCAGGAGTCACAATGATACAAAAAATATGTAATTCCATGATCCCTGAAAGGTGATCAGCACCTGGGTCGCTGAGCTGGACATGTCTTATGGCCTGATTTTGGGTCATCACCCTGCTGCTAGGTGCCAGCTATAAATTGGTTATGGAGATCCATGCATGCTTATTGTCCCGTAGAAATCCTTTACTCACAAATTGAAGTGTTTGATAGCTACAAGCTGGTGGAGGCACGTGGTATTAGCCCGCATTCCTTAATGAAAAGTTGGCTTCTTGTCGAGAAACAGTTCTGAAAGTGGGAGGGAAAACAGGACAGATAAATCCATGCTTGTTCTCCTTTATAACTAAAACTTTCCAATCTAGGGGAGGTTTACATGCCATCTGGAAAAACGGCCCAGCTTGAGATCAATGACAACAAGGACGCAACGGTGACCGTGAAATACGCTCCCACAGAGACTGGTCTGCATGAGATGCACATCAAATACAATGGCGCCCACATACCAGGTAAAATCCCATTTGGATGCCCATGTAATGCCTTCCAACCACTGGAACATGAGTGTAACCAGCTACTGCCATACTGTTTTGCTTCCAGGTTAAGGTGGGATTTTAAAAACTTTTCCTTTCATGATGTTTGCTCAGTGATTTATTCCGACGTCTCCCAGATGACGTCAAGCTGGGGGAATTTGCTCAGCTTTAGTGCGCCATGGGAACCTTTGAGTCAGATGAGGATCATCATGCCAGGGCTTGCGCAAAAGCCTGTCCGTTATTCAAGTCCCAGAGCCGCCCCTGACAGCTTCTATGGCAGGGCTTAAGCCTAAAGCATTGCACCAGTACGGTGCACCAATTCAAAGACTATAAGCCGAGACCCACCCACGGCAGAAATGAAACCATTTAAGGCTCTTTTCTTTCAGCGCTGCTCCACTGCAATGGGGGTTTTACTGTTCGCCCTGTGTGAGAGCTGTCTCGTTAATGATGTGGTTAATCATAATGCTCAATTTGAACAACAGATCTAGATCAAATGGACATTGTTTGCAGCATTTAAGCAAAGCTTAAATTTGTGAACCCTTCAAATATGACTTGAATTCTTTTAAAATATGGTTCGATCTTATAAAGAGAAACCTACAGTTGACTGTAACATTAAGGGCCTTGCTCAGCGACCAAGCAGTGGCAGTTTAGACCTGTTATGAACTCCCAAATTTCCAAGTGGCACTCCAGTGCAAGAACCTCTGAGAACCCACCAATCTTTTCATTTACGTTAACATTTACGGCATTTAGCAGACGTCCTTATCCAGAGCGACTTAACTCATACAGTCTTACAATTCAAGCAATGGTGGGTTAAGGGCCTTGCTTAAGGACCCAACTGTGGCAGCTTGGCAGAGGTGGGATTTGAACCCAGGACCATCAGGTCCAGAGTCCAGTACCTTGGTAGCTAGGCTACCGCAGTAGAGCAGTTTTTGATAAAAAAGCTGAAAGTGGGGTTTTACCATTACTTTTGGATTGAAAGCTGTAAGTGGTTACTCCGGTATCTCTATCATGTAGTAAAACCATGGCAGAGTCACATTAAATGAAAAATCATTTTCGTCATTGATTCGTCAGAAAACATTTTAGTGGGAATGTGAGCGATTGGAACGCTACAATACGGGTCTAATCCCACCGAAAGCTGTGTGGTTACTCCGGTATCCCTATCATGTAGTTAACCATGGCAGAGTCACAGTATAAACATAATTACCTTAGTAGTATATGGTAGAATCGTGGCTAACTATACAATAACCATGGTTACTACATACTACATACAGTAGTTTATAGTAATTAATGCATAAGATGCAGTTTAACTACAAATACTGCCTTTTGTGTGTTTACTATGTATCTGCTATGATTTTACTATGGGTAAAAATCAGGTAACCATTCATAGTTTTCTTTCTGGCAAAGACATGGTAAAGTCATTGCCGTGTGAAGCTAATTTACAAGTGAAGCAGAAAAGCTATCATGAAAATATCTAAAGTAGCCAGCACTAACCAGTAGCAAGGGACCATCCATCACAAAGTGTACACAGACACGCACAGGGCCACTTTGGAAACACCAGCTGACCTATAGCATGTCTTTAGAACGTGAGAGAAAATCAGAGTACCCAGAAAGAGCCAACAGACACGGTGAGAACATGCAAAAGAAGGAAATGGGGGATCACTGGGGAGTTCACGTCCTCCACATGCCTCCCCACCCATTTAGGTTCTTCTAAAGTTTAAATGCTTTTACAGCAAATCTCCAAAGAGAAAACATGTCAGAGGAAATCATTTTAGTGGGAATGTGAGCGACTGGAACTCTACAATACAGGTCTAATCACACTGAGACCCATCTAAAAAGGAGCTTGTGTAGAAGGTTTTGATCCAAGGTCAGTCCTCCAGGTTTGTAATAGAATTTCAGCTTCATAAGTTAGCCTCAGAGTCCCTCAAGCTTTTCATCAGGCCTTTTATCTGGGCCACAACAGTGAGAGAGACAAATCCCAAAGGCTGCAAGCATGCATTAGCCAGCTGTTAATGTATAGCAATAACAGGTTTGTAGCATGCATGTGTGTGTGTCCGTGTGTGTTGCCTTTCCATATGCTCTAAATCACTAAGCCAGCCATTTGCCTCAGGATCGAAATTATTATTATTGACCAAAAGCAACAAAAAATGAAATAAAATAAATACACACATATTCACACACTTGGCCCAAATGGTGGCGCATCATCACAAGGCTAGAGCAGCATCTGCTGTGGTCACACTCTTTACATAACAGGATATAATATTTACATTCCTAATGTTTATTTAATTGCTGAATGATAATGTAACCAGTTCAGTTCCAACAGCATGCTTGGGTTAACTGATACCTCTAAATCAGTCCATGACTAGCAGGTTGATACAATATTGTGTCTGTCGTGAGTATAGCCATTGAAGCTGATGCAATTTTAAGTTATAATTTTATGCTACTGTAATGTAAAAATAAGGTGTATTGTCACAAGAAAACAATATTAGCATGCATGCGATACAGAAATGCATCAAGGATACAGCTGTAAATGTAATATGCATGCTAAATCTTTAGAAAAGTATGGAAATTCACAATAATTATAAAGAAACGCAGTAAAATACTGTTACGACCTTATGTAAGGTAAAGCTTATAGAGGTTGTGGGGAACAAACCAAGAAGTACTACTTACAATAGGACAGGCACATACACTTACTGGAATTTGTTAGTTGTTACTAAGTAGCGGAACGTTACACACACAAAGCACACAACTTACACAAAAATGTTTCTTAACACACCAACTAGATGACTTTTAGCCAGACATGAGCTTACTAGCAAGCAAACACACCTCTGGTAAGGTAGTCACACAGACATACACATGCACGCACAGAAGACGGACTTGTTCTCGTAAACTTCCGCCTCTGCTCGTAGATCTGCAGCATCGATTGGCTGTTTACAGCAATAAGAAAAAGACATTTTTTCTTCCTATAATTTGTCAGAATATGCCCATTAAAGCTGGACTGTGGTAGCCTAGCGGTTAAGGTACTGGCCTCTGGACCAGAAGGTCCAGGGTTCATATCCCACCTCTG
>JAUZSU010125261.1:0-17551 GCA_034780255.1 Parotocinclus maculicauda | reverse complement strand
ATTTAGTTATTGTAAGCACTTATTGTCTCTGTTATACAATGCTCTATTTCCGATTAAAGACATGGGAAATATTTTTTAAAATGTCAGATTCATCGATTAATCGAAAAAATAATCGACCGATTCATCGATTATGAAAATAATCGTTAGTTGCAGCCCTAGTGTACATTAATGATAAAAATTAACTTTTTTGATTCAGCAAATGACTGCAATGAAACATAGTGGAAAAATTAAGGGGTCTGAATACTTTCCGTACCCACTGTACATATTTTCTCTGCTGTAATATCGTAGTTGATATATTTGATGTAGTTGGCAGAGTTTTCGGGAAGGTCCATTTTACACGTAATTTACATAGTCATTGAAAATATTGGAATTCTGAATATAGAGGACCCTGGTAGGATTTCCCTAAAGGACATAATATCCAAATAAATATATATATATATATATACACACACACACACATATATATACACACACACACACACACACTTATTTAAGAAAGAATAGTTGGGTTTTACTGTACCTGGTCTAAAACCAAATTAGAGACTCCCAATAGTCAGGGTCTTTAATTTGTCGAATGTCCAAGCAAAACAGTACATAATTCTGTGATGCCCAGTGGGGGTGTCCATTACCTTAACTAAAGGTCCCATTCTGTGTGACAGCAAACTTAAACCGTCATGCCTTGAGCTTACAGAGAAAAATCCCTTATTCCAAGATGACAATTACCACGTTCACAGGCCTTCAAATGTGATGGATGGGTATGATGAACATTTTAGGAGCAGTCACACATCCATATATGGACTGGTCCACAAAAACCCCAAAATGTGAAACTTCTTTGAACGTCTGTGGGACTACCTGGAACAACAAGCAAGATGCCCAGGGACAGCAGCCACAAACATGGCTGAACATTGAAGCCCCCTACATTCAGAAACTTGTCTGTTCCATACAAAATCAAATCATAGCAATTCTGTTTGTTTTTCAAAATAAACACTTGTTGGTGATACTCATGGTGATGAATGTTTTGACGATCTGAGACTATACTGTGCATGTTAAAACATTTGTTTGATTTAAGTTAACATTGACTTCTCTCTTGCAGGTTGAAAAACATTTTAGAGATGTGGAAACACAGAAGTCGTTGCAGTGTTCACAAGCACAGCAAACACAGAAAGAGTCATCATTATCATCCTGAGGTGGTGAGAGCAAGCATGAATCGACTGGAGAGGGCACAGTGGGCATCAGCACCCTGATAGCTGAGCAAGAATGGCACTTCCCTCTGTTCTCTCCTTACATGCTTCAGTGTAATGGAGGGGAGGGGGGAGGGGGTCTGGGAGTTCACCAAAGGGTTCCCAGGTCTGGAAGATCATATTAAAATAAACTCAAAAACCTAAAAAAAAAATAAACAAAGGGTGGACAGATGTCATTATGAATTAGACCTCATGAAGAGAATTTAAAATTCCAGTTATTAAGCAACCCATGGTCTTCTAACTTTCAGCATCATTCTCTCCCTTTTTCATTCTGTGCCCACCCCTTCCTTTTACTCCATTTTCAAAACCTCTGAACCTTCTATTCCATTTTGTCAAAAAAAGAGAAAATCCAAGCAGTCAGAAAAGCTTGTTCGCTTTTTTCCCCCCTCCATTTTTCTTTGTCTTCTCTATGTTCTACATGTCTGTATTTTAAATAAAACAAATGTGACTTGAAATGCCACACTTTAAAAAGGACATTTTCTAAAATAAAAGAAAAAAATTCTGACTGTAATACTGTTTTTTGCCACTTTTGTATGAAGCCCAGAATATATAGTGACATCCTGTGTGCATATGCTGTATGCCCTTTTGATTTCAGAACTGTCTTAATGCTTAGATTCAACAAGGAAACACTGAAAACATTTCTCAGAGATTTTGTGCTCTATTTGATTGAGATCTGGTGAGGCTGTGGTGTTAAAACAATGCTCTTTTTTTAAGTGACCCAAAGTGTGCCATGAAAATTTCCCCCACAACATTAAACCACCAATGACCATTTGAACTGTAGATACAAGGCAGGATGAATCCATGCTTTCATGTTTACAGCTGATTCTGTCTTCCATTCCATCCAAATGCTGCAGAAGAAATCGAGGCTTCTCAGACCAGGCAGTGTTCCAAATATGTTGACCAAGTTATGTGAGAGTGTGTGACTTGTAGCCTCAGCTGCCTGTTCTTAACAGCTAGGTGTCACCTGATGCGGTCTTCTGCTTCAAGGTTTGAGGTGTTGTGCATGAACTTGCTTTTCTTTATATCTGTTGTGTCAAGTCCTTGAGTTACTGCTGTCGTTGTCAGTTCGAACCCTGATTCATTCAGAAGAGCCTCTCTATCTCCATTGTAGTTCATCCTAAATTTGTTTGATGTGGTTCAGATCAGGGCTTTGTGTGGGCCATTCAAGTTCTTCCACACCAAACTCACCCAACTGTGCCTTTCTGTACCATACATTGAGCACTGCTGGAACAGGAAAGGGCCTTCTCCAAAGTTGGAAGAATGCATTTATCCACAATATCTGGTGTTTTCCCTTCACTTGAACTAAACGGTCTAGGCCAGTTATTGCAAAATAGCCCCATAGCATTTTCTATCGTTTACCAGATTTTACAGTTGACACAATGCAGTCAATTTGGAAGGTTTGCCAGGAAAAAGCTTTTCTTGTCATTTATCCACAAACATAATCCTTTAGAATTTGCTAGTGGGATTGGAACTGTGTTCTGTGGTCAGATGATTAACAACTAAAAAGGGACTACAAAGGAATCTGAGATGAATCTGTGATGTGGGGGGTGTTTTTCCTTTTAAGGCTATGATAAACTTGTCAGTGTACATGGACTCCATGAAACACCAGGACATTTCAAACCTCATCCCTCTTTAAATATCTGAATCTGCCAGGAAACAAAAATTGGGTCATTACTGGATCTTGCAGGAGGACAATGATCCACAAAATATGTGCGGATCAACAGAAAAATGATTTACTGAAAACAAAATCAAATGCCTACCATGGACATCTCAGTCTGTATATAAACCCCATGGAAAATCTGTAGGGGGAGCTAAAGAGGTGAGGGCACAAGAGAGAACCTAAGGGGCTGGGACAATCTGAGGAGATTTAAAAAGATATGGTCTCATCCGCGCTCCTGTTTTTTTCTAGCTTGTAAGATATAAGAGAAGACTAAGCGCTGTTTTATTGGCAAAGGGAGGTTGAACAAAGTATTAAATTCAGAGGTGCCAATTATTGTGGTACATCTTTTGTTGATGAGGGATTTTCTTTTTTGATGGACTAAATTTACTTTGCATTTCTCCATTTCTTTCTGCCAATGTAATTTAAGTAAATCATTTAGAGGCAAAACTCTTGTTGATCGACCCTACCAAGGTATTAGTAACTGTTTTATATCTGACACATTCACTTAATACTGATTAATTGATCCCATATTTCTCACTGTCACAATGCTACATAATGTCAAATGTAATACTGAAGCACAACCATATTTGTATTACAACAATGGTTGCGAATTTAAGAAACCAGAATCTGATGAGTAGCTCATATCCTCCTGACTGTCACCTGTAGTACCTATAGCGCCAAATACCAATGAATTCTGTCAAATACAGTTATAAATGATTCACCTCACTACACAAAAGGTCAAAAAACATGTTACAGAAGTGCTCACTGTTTTATTATGGATTCTAAAATGTTGAATTACCAAAACTGCTCCTTGATCAGCAGAGATCTAATTCATGCAGGGTTTTCTTTTTCCCCCCACAATTTTGTTCTCCCAAAGCTCAAGCAGCACAAAGGATTTCAAGATCCTTCCTATTATAAATAGCCAAAAGTGACTATTCTTCTGTATATAAATTAAGGTATATTTACCTACTTATAAGAAATATATAAACATGTTTGGATTTGACAAGTAGTAATCTGTATTACAAATTTGTAAACTTGGCATTTAAACTGATGAAAGGAGGCCTTAACATGGATGTTCATCTACATTGGGTCACTGTCACACAGTCGGTATAAAACACGTCAACAGATTTACCATTAATCATTTAGACATATGTAATTAATGTTTAAGATTTCTTGTTCATTATCACGGTAAATATTAGCTGTAAAAGCATATGCTATCACAATTTTACAATGAAACAGTAGGCAATAACAAATATCAATTAAAATAACCCACCACAACATATAAAAATAGTAGAGATGCACTTATCAACCAGGCAGTTTTCAGTGTGACTGGTAATTATCTTATCAGTCTCATAACAGATTCTGTGCCTGTCATAACCACACTTGGAAAAACATGGAACATAAACACAACCACACTTGGAAAAACACAGCTTTCACTAAACATTAATTCACAATATAATTTTGCATTAAACACAGTTCCAGCTTTAAACTGTTTGTTTAAACAGAGCACACTGATGATAAAAAGTGTCAAAAAAAAAAATCAGAAGACGGAATCGGCCAAGAAAATTGCAATCGGTGCATCTCTACAAAATAGTATTGCTTTAAATAGAAGTTTGTCAATAATGGTAAAGTGTTATGTGCAGTTTTGGAATTATGTAAGGCAGCTGACAAAACATTCCCCATTTTAATCCATGAAACAACATTAGTAACAGCTTATAACTGTATATTTTAAGACCTACAGTAAAAAAAGTTTTAGATGGAAAAAAATCAAATGTAAACAGGCTTTCAATGCCACAAAAAGAGCACAGTTACATACAATATAAAAAGGAAAGGAACTGCGTGTACAGTGAAATATATAGCCTTTTAAAATTCTCCCTGTGAGTTTTTGGAATAAGTTAAAACATTATATTGATTTCTGTCAAACCCTGAGGAACAGGTGTCATCTAAAATTTTTTATACTACTGCAATGAAAATACAGTAAAGCTCTTAACATTCCAAAATAATTGCTCAGATGTAAGATTAGAAAATGTCTATGAATTCCAATCTATCAATTACAAATCAGGAAAAGGAAAAGAACAACTAGCTGTTTGAGTATTGTGTAAATGGTTATCAGGTGGCTACTAACATATTGTATTTAACTATTCAAATGTATTTATTCTCACTTCTCACAAAGGGAAAATGGTGAAAGCAGTCAGGAGGATATAACCATGGATACAAATATACAGTCCATTCATGTATCGGTGGAAGCAGCATATTTGAGATTTGCAATAATAAACTTGACAAACAAAAGAAACTAAACAAAATGAACATTTGGTGTGACCACACTTTCATTTTTTGTGTTCACTTTTTGAAGGTTTTTTTTTTTTCCAAGCCTCTTGGAGAACCACAATTGTTCTGAATACTTTGTCTCATCTGCTTCCGTCTCTTCATATAATCCCAAAATGACAAAATGATGTTTAGATCAGGGCTTTTTGGGGTCATACCATCTGCCTTAACAGTCCTTGTAATTCTTTATGCAGTAGATAATTAGTAATTACTTACTGGAAACATTTTTCTGCCATGTTTCAACTTGGGACAGAGCCTTATGCAAAATAATCACCTTGCATCTTTTTCCAATATTAAGTTTAAACTGGTACAATCTACAACAGTTGCTTTTTTTTTTAGAAAATTGTCCCTCACTCATCTTTATTACCTCTAAACACCTGCTTTTGTTTCAGTTCATCGGTATAGGTCAAATCTGCACATACTGCATTAATCAGTAGCACTTGGTTGTTAGATTTGTTTAATCATGCACTGAGCCACATGCACACAAAGCCCTGATGTTTTTTACATCTGGAAATTGCCATGTTACTAACCATGCTACTTTCTTTAACAACATAAAAATAAATTACACTTTTGTTTTGTACATCTAAAAGGTATGTTTTTTTACCAATACAGTATTAGATGTATTATAAAAATGTACCACCAATGGCCAACTACAAATTCAGTAAAATTGTTTGGTGCCTTTAACTTTACACAGTCGTATAAATATACAGCTCTTATTTATTGAGAAGCATTTTGGAGCTGAAAAGAAAGAAGAAGTGACAAATGGGCCAATGGCCAAGAATAGATATTCACAGGGAGAAATTGCTATTAGAAATTGTAGCTCAAGGGAGATCATAAAAGCAGTTCACTTGGACCACTAAAGAATCATTACAAAGTATGTCAAGATAGTATGAAGATGTTATTATTCTTAGAAAGCAGTTCTGTACTCTTTTGCATATATTTTTGCTTTTTCTTAGTCATTATTACTATACAGTATCTGAGCAATTATTTTGATAGCAAATGTAGTACCCATTTCTTTAGCACAGCACTGGGTATATCCAAAAACACACATTACCATATTATTTATTCATTCAAACTGTATCCCAGTTCCTCAGACCAACATTAGCCATAGTACATCACCCCTGGACTTATTGAAATGTTGTCATACAATGTTGTTGTTTTTTTTTTTTCATTAAATATTAGTATGATACAGTTTAACCAAATTTGCCAGTCTGACTTCCTCCTCATGCACTTTTAACAATCGGTAGCGAGGATAAGCACAGCCCCGAAGATGCCCACGTTGTGGCCAATCAGCTTCATTTGGTTCCAAAACTCAACACGGCGCGTGTGGTGCCAGTAACCAATATTTCCATCAACAAAGAGGATGATCAAGGGGAGAATAACAGCCAAAATTTGAGAGGCTAAACGCACATAGTAGCCTGAGAGAAAGGAGAGAGCAAGCACACCAAAGAGAACGAGCAGGAGCTGAATGGTGACCTCGCCACCTGGAATGTGGTTCAAGTAGGCTAATCTGTCCTCCTGACTGTGCCGTAGGGAATAAACCTACATAAAAACAAAGATAAAGATAATAAAGATTTAAAGTAAGTGTACATATGAACATATTTAGAAATGCAAAGACACCAACTGTTAAATCACAACTCTAGAATTCCACAATATAATGTAAAGTAACAACAACAGTCCAGGATATATTGTGCATTTCATAAACAAACGTGCTGTAAATGTGTCTAGAAGCTGGAGAAGGTGAGGAGGTTCCTCAAAAGGTGCTTTGGATGGATATCAGATGGAGCACGCTCCAAATTCAGTCTGCAACTACTGCTCACAAAAATTAGTCCTTCTGTCTTTTTTTATACCCCTTAAGTTTTGTGAGCAGTGTAATATTAGCTATTGGTTTACCTCAAATTTCATTTCTTAATAAGCACCCAGTTTTTGTTATTTTAAAAATGGAGTTTTACCCAGCAAACAACAGGAAACAATTTAATTCAACTTATCAGTTCCTACTAATACATTTTTTGCTTTATAAACAGGGCTGTGATTAGTCCAAAAGTATGTCTATATAAAAGAAGCATCTCTGCCAGGACCTTTATGTCATGTGATCACATGCTTCTGGTCATCACATGGTTCTGAAAAATACCAGAGCTAAAAAACATTTTGCTCCATTTTCAGAAAAAAAGCTAAATACAGTATATGTTGTAAGCACGTGTCACCTCGAAAATAGCAAACAATTAGCACTGAACCACCGACTGCAGTCTCCTAACTTCTCTGAGTTACTATTCTTTATAAGTAATCACTACTGGTGAAATAATGAACCCATGATCCAAAAAGAAAGAACGTTTCTTTTTTCTTCTCAGTTAAATCTATTTTACTTGTCATGTTTGTTGTTTTAGAGATTACGTATGATCAAGAGTAACCGAGAGAAGCTGTGTTTCTAGGTCTCGACTACAGAACATTAAGCCATGTTTTACTTATAGCTTTTAATGGGAAGAAAAAAGCCTAATGTAAGTGATTACTTTTGAAGTTGAAACAAAAAAAAATATATCCATTATACCTAAACATTACAATAATACTTAACATCTAAGTAAACAGGATACAAAGACAAAAATATCTTACCAAACAAATTAAGTAGATTCCTAGGAATATTTGGCCAGTGGACTGTAGTGAGCGTGTGCGAGGTTTCTGTCTGTAAACTTCTCCTGCCCCACTGGCCAGGATCAGAAAGGCTCCGATAACGGCCATGGCTCTCGAGTACATCCTAACCTGTAAAACATAGCAGTCATTGTCAACGATTCTGTTAAGAATATAATACTGACAATGAGAAAAATGTCTCCTTACTATTATGTATTAAAGGTTTAATTTAATAATGTGGCACAAAAGCAGATATAAGTTTATGCTGACACAGAAACTTTGGAACAGTCATTTCATAGCCTGCATTTGCATACTGGCCATGACAGGTCCTAATATATCATATCCTAATATTTCATGACAAACTGCATGTATTTCATGTCCCCCTCCCCCCAAATATAATAAAATACTGCAGCAAAATCACTGAAGTAAAATGTTAGCTTTTCACTGTAATAATCAAACGCACAAAATAATACAACGATTATAAATACATTTGCATTTAGCAGACTGATTAAGTGGTCTTAGCAATTACAGTAAATTATAATAGGAAACAAATTTGTGTTTTAACTCTGGATTTTGATTTTTAACAGCTGATCAATTTAAAAATGTTTAGCAGTGTATTTTAACTGTAAAAATATTATGTATCACATAATTCAATGTTTTGTTTCATTCTTTATTATATTAATTGCCATGTTGTTGCTTTTCTTTGCTGCGCAAAATAGTCTGTACTATTTTTATTAAAAAAAGCACTGTGCCCTTTGCCCAGTGTGTGACTTCCTACTAGTACAGCTGCACTGGATTTACCTTCTTAAAGGTTTAAAGTGTTTAAAATGTAAGATTAGAATGTACATTGTCTTTTCTGGAAATTAGTGTTTCTTCAAATGGTCTCAACGACAATGTCGATCAAAAATCTGTTAATAAACAGCGCAAACTTGCAACTGTTTGGTTCAGGTAGTCATTCCTGGTGTTTACAGGCATGTTCTGAATCAGTACAATCACTGACCTCTGTAGCTTTCAATTTTCATTTTCATTTTTCCATGTATTCCTTTGCCTGAGCTTCTGTAAAAAACACTGAGCTTTCTTCTGGGATGCTTTGTACATACCAGGCATTTTGTGCTAAAATAGCTGAAGATATTTTATATTTGTTTCTGCTCCACCTGTGCAGATATTTAGATGGGTTGGAAATATGGCTATTATCTCAATTAATCTCTGCTGGTATGCATGTCTACAGTCATGACCAAAAGTTAAGAATGGCACAAGTTTAGATTATCATAATTTTTTACTCAGTTTTTTTTCCCCCAAATCTTTTGTCAGATGTTTATATGGAATAATGAATTATCATTACTAAAACATTTATTCACAAATACATCCAGCAAAGACTTAATATTTACAGTGTTGATCCTTCTTCTTTAAGACTTCTTCTTCAATTTGCCTCGACATGTTGGATATCATTATCTGTGCAAAATCTTGAATGATGGCAACCCATTCTTTCCTAATCTGTTCATGGAGTGAATCAGTTTCTGGGGGTTTTTTTGTCCACTGTAATGTTGAGGATTGACCACATGTTCTCAATGGGATTAAGATCTGGGAAGTTTCCTGGCCATGGACCCAGAATTTCAAGGTCCATTTTGAGTCTGGAACATTAAGAGAATTTGCTCTTAGAGGATATTTTGATACCATTCCTCATTCATGGCAGTGAAGTGCACTTCAGCAAAGAAAATAACTTTACCAAAGTCCTCTGCAGTCCAATCCCTAAACATCCCACAGAATGTTAATCTGTCTTTCGTGTTTTCCTTGAAGAGAATTGGCTTCTTTGCTGCCCCATGTGCGTTCAGATTGTCACTGTGATTCCTAAACAAGCTCTGCCCTGATCTCGGAGCTGCATCTTCTTTAGAAGATGGTCCTGACGCTTTCTTGACTTTCTTGAGCCTTCTTTACTGCAATTAAAACACTTTTCTACAAGTTCTTGATCATTTGCTAAAAGGTTGATCGGGGTGCTATCTTACAAGCAGTAATGTTAAATTGCTTGTTAAACCTTTTTGATGTAATGCTGTGATGACTGCACGTATGTCCTTGTAGGTAACCATGGTTAACAAAAGAAAATGTAAAAGTATCACTACCCTTTTAGAGCAACCAGTCTGCTCTTCTAATCAGCATGACAGAGTGATATCAGCTATCTTGTCTCATTAACCTTTTCTCCTTGTGGGGATGAAATGCAGTCACTGGAATGCAGTCATTTGTGTGGTAAGGTCATTTTCACAGCAGGGAATTACTTTGCAATTAATTGCAATTCATCTGATCACTATTCACAATCTAGAGTTAATACAAATTACCGACACAGACATGAAGATTTAGGGGGGTGAAAATTGTTGTGTGGTTTTACACATTGCCTTGATTTGTACTGCGCACTGTAGGGGAAAATGATCCTCACTACGCTGGCCAGTTTGGTCTTTTTGTGACCATTGTTAATGCCTGTTTGTTAATCATGCTTGTGTTTGCTTGTTGCGAGTTTATTCGACTTGTTCTTATTCTATTCCCTTTACAGGTAAATGCCGTTTAATGGCCATCCGAACAAAGCAGGAGTCCATGGTGTGTCATAGCTGACCTTTTTTTTATGACTTAATTGTCATAGCTACGTGATTCTGGGCTTATATTTCTATAAAATCGCTGATAATTATTGGTAGTTACAGGTTGTAGGGTTTTGGGGCTTGTTTCTAAAATGTTGCTGCTCATTAGGGCTGGTCCTATCTCTCTCTAATATTTATGTTGGTTTTGTTCAACTTCTAAAAATAAAATGCACATTTGATTTTTTAAATTGTTATTAATATTAATTTAAGTAATCAAATGATGATCTCTCTCATTGTACAAGGTCACCTGTTTAGAGTCAACAAGCTTCTTTTGGACTTGTTTACACAGACCTGTTCCTTCTTTCTCTCATGGGATCTGGCAACCCAGGTATGTTTGTGTGCAAGTAATTACCAGTCCTGTCCTCAGCTGCTTGTTAACTCATGTTTGGACGTGAGACTTTTTTTATTTATTTTATGTGTTTAGAGACTTTTTTCGTGCAAGTTACTTGTATTCACAAATGACAAAAAGTTTAGCATGTGTATAACGGTTCTATTCGTGTTTTCAGTGGAATCTCTTATGCTTTAACATGCACAGTTTTCTTGTGAAAATGCCCTTTATATACACACACATTTGAGCTGCGACTGTGACTATGGTAACATCCAGTACACATCCATTTCAGTCAACGACCCGTTTCACAGTTTAATGCGGTCATGTGCAGAAACTGTCCACATACATGCTGCTAGTGATGTTTGGATTTATTAATAACATTCTGTCTTAATCCTTAACATATTTTATGATGTTGTATTTCTAGGTTGTACAGTAGGGTAATTTATAACTATAATTTATTAATTTTTGGAAAATATGCAGACTGGGGCAGCACCTTGAATTCCTCAAATTAAAATTTGTAATCAAGTTCCTCAAACCCTTTCCTAGATATCGTGGCCACAATAAAAGGTCACTGAAATGTGCAGTGTTATCACACAACACAATACCACAGCATCTTTACCTCCAAGATCATCTGAGACCAGCCACCCAGACAGCTGCTGCAACAAACTGTCAGAAAACGTCTACTACAAGTTCATCTGCATGCTCATCGTCCTCATTGGGGTTTTCACCTAACTGCAGTTCACATCATCGTAACCAAATTAATTGGACAAAAGCACACAGACGGTGAATGGCATGTTCTCTTCACTGATAATTCCCAGTTTTCACTGTACAGGGCAGATGGCAGACTGTATGTATGGTGACATGTGGGTAAGCAGTTTACTGATATCATGTTATGAATCGAGTGGCAGATGGTGACAGTGGGGTTAGGGTATGGGCAGGTGTATGCTATGAACAACTAACACAGGTGCCTTTTATTGATGGCGTTTTGAATGCACAGAGATACTGTGAAGAGATCCTGAGGCCCATTGTTGTGTCATTTATCCACAACCATCACCTCATGTTACAGCATGATAATGCTCAGCACGGTCTTCCAATGATCCAAACAATTCCTGGAAGCTGAAAACATCCCAGATCTTCCATGGCCAGATTGCTCACTGGACCTGTCACCCATTTAGCATGTTTGGGATGCTTTGGATCTGTGTATATGATGGCGTGTTCCTGTCCCTGACAATATCCAGCAACTTTGCATAGCAATTGTAGAGGAGTGGACCAACATTCCACAGGTCACAATCAACAACCTGATCAATTGTATGCAAAGGAAATGTGTTGCATTGCATGAGACAAATGGTGGTCGCCCCAGATACTAACTGGTTTTCTGATTTCCCCCAGCCCCCAATACAGTAAAAGTAAGCATACGGTACTGTGCTACAATCATACTTGTCTTGAATGTCATACTGTCATTCAGCATCTTGATATGCCACACCTCTGAGAGGGATGAGTTACTCAGCAAAGGAGAAGAATCTGTAACTAACTCTGTGACACTTTAATACAATATAAAGTAGTCAGTCTACAGCTTATATACCAGTGTAAATTTACTGTGCCCTCAAAATAACTCAACACACAACCATTAATGTCTAAACCGCTGGCAACAAAAGTGAGTACACCCCTAAGTGAAAATGGCCAAAACTGTGCCAAATTAGCCATTTTCCCTCCCCTCCCCCGAACAGGAGCTGCATCACAGGGACTGTGGTAGCCTAGCAGTTAAGGTAATGGACTGTGGTCCACTGCTGGTCCAGTGTTCAAATCCCACCTCTGCCTAGCTGCCATAGTTGGGTCCTTAAGTAAGGCCCTTAAGCTACCATTGCTTGAATTGTAAGAATGTATGAGTTGTAATAAGACGCTCTGGATAAGGGTGTCTGCTAAATTCCATAAATGTAAATGGCCAAGACCATACCTACAGCAGTTTAACAGGACAGGTTCCACTCAGAACAGGCCTCGTCATGGTCAACCAAAGAAGTTAAGTGAACATGCTCAGTGTTATATCCAGAGGCTGGCTTTTGAAAATAGATGTGGGATGCTGCCAGCATTGCTACAGAGATTAAAGGGGTGGGGGGGTCAGACTGTCGGTGCCACACACTGTATTTAATTGGTCTGCATGGCTGTCGTCTAAGAAGGAAGCCTCTTTTAAAGATGATGCATAAGAAATACTGGAGCAATGTCCTGTCTGATGACACAAAGATAAACTTATTTGATTCAGATGGTGTGAAGTGTGTGTGGTGGGAACCAGGTGAGGAATACAGTTTACAGTCAAGCACAGGGAATGTCATGGTTTGGGGCTGCATGAGTGCTGCTGGCTGTCTGGAGCTACAGTTCATTGGTGAAATCATGAATGCTAACATGTACTGTGACATACTCAATGCCCAAGAGAGTTAAGGCAGTGCTCAAAAATAATGGTGGTCACACTGAATATTGACTGTTGTCAGCGGTTTAGACATTAATAACTGTGTGTTGAGTTATTTTGAGGGGGCAGTAAATTTACAGTTATACAAGCTGTAGACTGACTAATTTAAAATCAAATCTTCAGTGTTGTCCCATGAAAAGATATAATGAAATAGTTACAAAACTTTAAGGGCTGTACTCACTTTTGTGAGACACTGTATAATAACAATACACAGCCCACCAGACACCTGAACTTGTAACAGCAGTTACTTATATGACGAACAATAGTAGGTAAAAATGGTTATTAGTTATGATAGTAATTATTGTGGACGTGAAACAACATTTGTAATATATAAAGCTACAGCCACAAACCACTTGTTTTATACAGTAAATTTGTATTTGGCCACGCCCACTGTTGCATTTCTTCCTGTATGCAAGGTACTCCAGTATTTATGGCTCCTCCAGTATGAGTAATTTGAATTACAAATTATTTTAAATACTCAAACTGGCTAACAGATTGTGTGTACACACATGCCACAGCTAGAAAAGTCCTGTTTACCCTCCTCCTTTGAATGTACCTTTAACCAGTCTCCATAATGGACTTGTCCACCCATGTAGGACGCGTATGTGCTGAAAGCCAACTGGATAGCGGCACCAAGGGCAAACCACCTCCTCTTCACCCCAAATGACATGAAACTGGCACACAATACTGCTACTCCCAGGTCAATATACAAGTAGGGCACTTGGATATCTGGCTTCCTAAAAAAGTAAAAACATTCATGTATACTTTTACTGGAATGTGTTACACATATATTAATTTGAAATAAACAGAGTGAAACCTTTGAATTTGTACTTAATTGGGACTGGAAGGCCATTCAAATTTGGATTTGGTCAAAGTCGGAATCCAATTCACTTCAGACACAATTTGAGGCTGGGCCATATTCATGCAGGTTTTATCAATGTTTAAAGTTGGAATTGTGGTTCGAATACAGAGGCAATGTTTTGCCAACAAACTGAATGATTTTTAAATCAGTCGAATAAAGAAGTGTTTTCTTTCTGAGTTTTCACTACCGTGGTCATGGTCAAGTTTTAAACGTGTTCAACGTCTACAGGCTATAATATATTCAGTATATATTAAACTTATGATTTATTTAACTTTTTTACATTTTTCGGGACATATCTTCATCATAAATTGGTGAAGTATTTGCATATCAGTGGTTCAGCAACTACCAACTTGGCAGTGCTTTAAACTTTACATTTTATCCTTGCAGTTATGGAATACAGTACCATCTTAGGAAAAGCTAGAAGCTGAATTTAGCCAGAAAAGACTTTAACTAGAACTTGATTCTATAGTCAGATGAGACAAAAGCAGAGATGTTTTAATTGTTAGGAAGAATGTTTCTCTTTTTGGAATCTCTATGATAGTTCTCATCAGAGTTACACTGTTAACAGCAGCAGCATTCATCGTGTTTTTGTTACATCTGCCTTGATGTTCTCCTTGTTCTTTAGGTGGCTATCAAGGAAATGCAATTTGACATATTATTTGCCAAACTTTAAAAAGCAATCAACAATTTTTGTAACTAAATGGTTATAACTTCCATTACATTTTCAAGAAAGTATGTAATCACAGAAGAAAAAGCAGACCAAGCATTATTTTCTGTGGTTTTCATGGTATTGAGGAATTGTCTGTCTGTAATTAGAAGCCTAATTTGCAGGCCATCAGATATGCCAGCTTTTAACTTTTCATGTGAAAGAGCAGCAAATTTGGTACACAGGTACATGAAGCACTCACCATCTTGATCCAAAGCCCTTATGAACTCTTTCATAACTCCCAATGGGTGAAGCAACACTTTGAGGATTAACAAATGGTTCAATCTTAATATTCTTTTCACCGCTCTTAAATTTGTCTCGAGTTCCATTCCTTCCTTGTATAATGCTATAATGCCAATGTATAATGTTATCCGAAAGCCACAAGAAGCTAGGACATTTTTATATCGATATAACAGGTCGCCTCATAAAATCCAGCATTGATAATAATATTAGATTTTTTTGCAGAATGGTTATCATGGATTCAAGTTTATTTATAATTTATTTTATATTTACTAAGTGATGGGTTGGAAGCTAATTTATTGCCATTGCCACACTTCACACTTCTCTTAACTGACAATAAAAAGCCTCCATTCGTCAGCTACATAACTATCACATTTCATTGACTCAATAAGTCCTTTGATGTCAATGCAGTATACAAGCTCCTCATTCATAAGGAAATATTTTAAAAGATCTTTCTCTCTATTATGATACATAAATATGGTACTGAGAGCCAACAGGTTCTTACTACTGTCTCAGCTTTTCAACACATGTTCTGCACACTTTATGTGGTGTGTCCTGTTCACCCAGTTTAAATATGCAAACATGCTTTTTGTTAAAAATGTCCTTTGTTTGGGTGTTACAAAACAACCACATGCGTAACAGTATATATCAGGATCATTCAGGCAAAATATAATTATTTGCATCACCAAAAAAGTGTATGTCCCAAAATAGTTTAGAATGATTTTGTATTACAAAAGATCTTGTTACTTTTTTAAAAATAAAATGTTTAAAAGTGACCAATTCATTTAGAAATGAAAAACATGTATTTTCATAATGACATAAAAAGACAGAGAATGTATTTTTGTTTATACCAATGTAACGTTTGTATATTTTTGAGCAAAACATTAGCATCCCCAACATTTCTGTTATTACCACAGCAGCCTATGATTTCTGTAGTCAATTATTTGAAGCTGTTAGGTATGATGACTTTGACCATCCTACTTAATCTACGATACATAAGAAATGGTGTGGAATATTGAATTCTATTGAACTAAAAACAGTTAACAAGTCAAATTTGCCGAAACTTCTATGCCGCTTGAAAGACTGAATGCTGAAGTCAGTTTTTATACTGCTATAAAAACAGAAAATGCAGCCGTCTGCAGTATTAAACTGTTTAATAAGCAGTCTTCCTATTTACAGATTGTATATTCAGCATTATCCTAAATAATAATGTTATGTTATTGCTACAGTTTATGAGTAGACAATGTTTTGTGGAAAAACCAGACATGACTGGAGGACACAGATGTAATTTATATGAAATATACTGCTCACAACAATGAGGGCATGAAATATTCCACAATGAAATATCCCCTCGTTTTGGTGAGCAGTGTAATTTCATTTTTCAAAACATTGTTCATCATTTTCAGTTATTTTATTACTTATTTTTGAAAAATAACTTTACATAAACATCTCTAAATAATTATAAAGATAATTATTTGCTTTCTATTTTTTCCTACCTTAGTTTATTAATAATTCCCATTTATAAATGTATAATACTGAACACTTCAGAGCTGGCAGCAGCAGCAGCATCTTTTTATGAGTTGGGCATCACATGCAGCTCTATCTGAGGGAAAGACTGTCAGTCTGGGGATCATCCCCCTGAAGCTGCAACAGCAACTCCTATCAGCCCAGTCCTTCATTTAGAGTTTGTAGGTGCAACCTTAAGTTTCTGTGGATGAATTCTATTATTAATTTGGCGGCATATCTGAGAGTTATTTGTCCACGTGATAATTTTGCTAACATCTACAGTTTCGTGGCTTAGCTAGGCTTAACACGGCGCTTCTACATTTTCTTTTTCTTTTCTTATTTCTCCAGTAACACTTTTCAGTAATCGATTTCTTGCTTGGATCTGTAAGTATGAAATGATGTGCTGAAACCTAATATTTAGGTTTCAAATGCTTGCATTAATCCTATAGGTATAATAGGGAAGTATACTGTAGCTCTCATGGCTAAACGATATACTGTTCAAATGCACTTTAGCAAAAAAACAAAACGAAACATTTAAAACTACTTTTAAACCACATTATCATAAATAGCCTTAAATAAAATCGCCACTAGATTAAATGAACGGCAGTTGAAGTTGTATCCAAACTGGCTACACTTTCCATAAACTGGGAACCTTTTATAACGTAATAACTAAATATCTACAACGTTGTGCTTTATAATTAATGATGATGATTATGATGATGATGATATAAAGTAGAACATTGTTAATAAAGAGATCTTTTAAAGCTATAAGAGTACAGAACTGTGTTCCTTTACTTTACCCTGGCTGCATCGTAACGATGTTTCCTATTCACACTCTATAAACACTCTCTCATTATTCTGGATGTTCAGAATCGTGTACCTCTTCACATCAGCCAGCTCGGCGAAAAGCATCAACATACTGAAACAGTTCCAGAATCCGAAACGAGTTAAAATAAAAACTCCGAGCTACGTGAAC
>JAUZSU010125250.1:0-17551 GCA_034780255.1 Parotocinclus maculicauda | reverse complement strand
CCATGGCCAAGAACAAAGAGCTGTGAAAAGACACCAGGACGAAAATTGTAGACCTGCACCAGGCTGGGAAAAGTGAATCTACAATAGGCAAGCAGGTTGGTGTGAAGAAAGAAAGGAAATGGAAGACATATAAGACCATTGATAATCTCCCTCTATCTGGGGCCCCCACGGAAGATCTCATCCCGTCGAGTCAAAATGATCATGAGAACGGTTAGCAAAAATCCCAGAACAACATGAAGGGACCTGATGAATGACCTGCACAAAGCTGGGACCAAAGTAACAAAGACTACCATCAGTAACACACTACGCCGAGAGGAGAATCCTGCAGTGCCAGACGTTTTCCCCTGCTTAATCCAATACATGCCCAGGCCCGTCTGATGTTTGCCAGAGAGCATATGGATGATCTAGAAGAGGACTGGGATAATATCAAGTGGTCAGATAAAAATCAAAATAGAACTTTTTGGTAAAAACTCAACTCATCGTGTTTGGAGGATAAATAATGCTGAGTTGCATCCCAAGGAAACACTATGCTTTGGGGCTGTTTTTCTGCAACAAGGACAGGACGACTGATCCGTGTTAAGGGAAGAATGAACGGGGCCATGTATAGGTCTTCCAGCATGACATGATCTTAAACACACCACTTGGGCAACAAAGGAGTAGCTCCGTAAAAAGCATTTCAAGGTCCTGGATTGGCCTAGCCAGACTCAGACCTCAACCCCATAGAAAATTTGTGGAGGGAGTTGAAAGTCTGTGTTGCCCAGCAACAGACTCAAAACATCACTGTTCTAGAGGAGATCTGCATGGAGGAATGGGCCAAAATATCAGTTACAGTGTGTGCAAACCTGGTGAAGACAGGAAACGTTTGACCTCTATTATTGCCAACAAAGGTTATGTTACAAAGTATTGAGTTTTTGTTACTGACCACATACTTATTTTCCACCATAATTTACAAATACATTCTGTAAAAATTCTACAATGTGATTTCCTGAATTTTTTTCTAATTTTCTCTCTCATAGTTATAGTGTACCTATGATAAAAAAAAATTACAGACATCTCTCATCTTTCTACGTAAGGGAACTTGCACAGTTGGTGGCTGACAAAATACTTTTTTGCCCCAAAGTATATATTTATTTAATGACACAAGGTTATCTTTATGACAGACACAAGGTTGCATCGAGCCAATTTAGAATAACCAGCCAAACTAATGCATGCTTTTAGAATGTGGGAGGAAACTGGTGGACACGGAGTAAATCCACCCGGACACAGGAAATAAATGCAGAGGAAATAACAGCGGTAACAGTGCTTACCATTGCACCATTGTGCTGCTTTATCTCAATAAGCAGAATGAAGTGTGTTGGAATTGATTTGATAGTGAAATGGAATAGCTGCCATGCATGTAGATATGTTGACTTTAGGACAGTTTAGAGATGTTTATTTTTTCAGAGCCATAAAATGAAACACACATTAACCTTTACCATTTCCAGCATATAAAAGTCAACGCCTATAAAAAACAACTTAGAGCTAAGCTGAGAAGTTGAGGGTTAAGGGATTTGTCCTAGGGCCCAAAGTTGTCACCTTGGTGAAGCAAGGATTTGAATTCGTAAGCTACCTTTTTCTAGTCTATTTTGCCAAATTTTGCAAAACTGTCATAGATGGTTTAAAATGCACTAGAAACCAAATATGTATCCAGTTCATGTCACACATTTTTATGTGGTAGTTCTTAACAGCCTTGGCTCACATTATGTGTGTGCATTTTTAATTAAAACAATCTATAAAATCTGCTTCTGTAGAAATCTGTGGGAATTCCTTTTATGTAAGTGCACTTTAAATTCACAACAGCATACTGTTCACTTTTAACATAACAACTAGAAAGGACATACTAAATGTCAACCTGAATTGTGTGTGTGTAGCAGCAGTGTGTTTGAGTGCCATGAATCTGATACTTTGGTGTAATTGTCTCTTATTGCCTGCAAGTCATGTGATGTTGACAGGCACTGAAATATGTCAATTTCTCTAAAACACCCCACTAATGCTTTCATACTCTGTATTACTAACACTCTTGAACAGTGGCAGATTCACTTTTAAACAGATTTATCTATTTAAACCATAGAGCTTCTCTCATTCCTCCTCTCCTCAGTGAGTTTCGATCCACCTTTTCCTCTCTCTGCTCTGATTAGTCAGTGTGGTTAAGCAATTAAAAAGAAACTGATGGGCTTCACTGATTAATCAATAAGGGAACTGTGGAACTATGTGGATGTTTAATAAACAAAATGACCACATTGACAACATGATCGTTACCACCGATCTATAGAGTCTAGTGGTTGATTTACTAATTTGAGGTATGTAAATGGTTTTAACGTTTCCATGTTTAACGTTTCCTAGTTTCTTTACTGCTTATTCTCTCATTTATTCTATAATCCCTTATGCATGTTTCTTGATCATGTAGTGGTGTTGTGTGATTTTTGTAAGTTTCAATATTTAGGCCCTGATTTACTATGAGACACACAACGATTTTAAAAACAATACATTGCCCCTGTCAGTAGTTTGTGTTTTGCAAAGCACTAAGAATAACTGCATGTAAAATATTGTCAAAAACAGACTTTAAATTTTGTGTGTACTATTTGGCTTGTTGGAATCTTTTTAAGAACTTAAGACAGGGGCTAGAAAAAGTCCCACAAAAATGCTGAGTATATATATATTTTTTAATCAGTATTTCTTGCCAAAATGTTAACAACTTCATAGTTTAAAATTAAAATCTATATAATATTGTTACAAATAGCATTTAATAATGCATATAATGTATAAGGTTTTTAATACATAAGGTAGAGTAAATAAATGGCAATTATTTAATGCGTTCAAGTGAAAAGTCGATTGATATGTTTCCCTATAATGGCAAGATATGAGTTCCGTGAGGCACCGACATCGGTATATAATATAACATTAAAATGTGAATGCAGAATATTAAAACAAGTTAAACACATAGCAGCCATTATAAAATGCAGGTCTTGTTGCCAGTTTAGAAAAAAGGATTTTTAATGGCTGCATTTCACATATTGTCTTTCTCACCACAATGACATGCAATTTTGAAGCATGTAACTCGAATTATACCTGCCTCTTCAATTATAAACAAGTAATTTACAGACAGAAATAGCACTATTTAATCACTTTACATTTGTAAAATCCTGTATTTTGCACAATGGGTATAAGTGGCACAAACTACAAATTCATTATTTAGTAATTTAGCTAAGCAGCTAAAAGTCCCCTTAGAAGTGTGCAAGTCAGAGCCTGAGGTTCTGTCTTTTTTATTTGTTTTTCTTAAAGACCAAAGACCCACTGGTGAAGATAACACTGAGCGACTACAACACCATATTCTCCATCACTCCTTCTGGAATCACACGTTACCTCACACTGCTCAGACCTGTGGACAGAGAGATGCAGATGAACTACACATTCACGGTACAAATCCATCCCAACATCTGCATTCTGAGATCTGACATTCTGAAGAAATTCTGATGCAGTTCTATGAGCATTATGTGATAGTATAAATGACTGTTTTTGATCTGTGAGCATTATATTTTGTTGCATTGACAAAAAGTAGTATTTCTTAGTCTAACAGCAAATCAGTATGTTTAGAAGAGCAAAACAAGCAATTTAACATGGGATGAAATGGCGTTGATGTTCTTAAGGAAGAATACTGTTTTGTCAAATGGTTCTGACTGCTGAAGATGCGTCCTTACTTACCTTAATGGCATGAGCCAGGCTTTAAAACCTCTGCCACCCAAAAATGGTTAAAGGGCCAGCTGGATCAGGAGAAAAGCATAGCTTGGATGTTTCTGCCAGAAACACTAAGGGCAGTCATGGTCCACATAATTACAAACCGCTATGAAAGCAGGTTTGCCACGGGCAATTCAATGCTTAATGGTGGTGTTTTCGATCTCAATCAGGTGAATTAATGTCTTTAAAATACTTAATATGCTGCTTATCAACATGGAAGAGCAACTGAGTTGATGAAATTCAATTTATTAGGAAAGATCTATATTGAACACATTGCAACAGCATGAAATTAGTGAATTGTGTTTCTGAGTGAGAGGGACCAGTATGGCTAATTATGGTGGCTAGATATGCACTCAGAGTCATCTTTCTACTGTGTTAATGCAAGTGTAAAATACATTTAGGTATGAGGTTTCTATTTTATATTTATGATATATACGTAAATAAATGTATTATTTGCCCTATTTTTGCATTCCCTTAATCCCTTTAAATTATTTTCACCATTTCTAATGTGATTGTAACTATAAACAAACACAAATGTTATGTTCTTAAAAAGATTCATATAAATTGATTTTCAGAATTTGAATTACACTTCCTGTCATTTCTTCAAGTCAACAACTGATGTACACTCCATATTTCCCATTCACAATATTTATTGTGACAGATTTACTGGGAAATACTGGCAGATACTGGCAAAGATCAATTACCAAGAATTTAACTATAAACACAGTTTATATTAGCATATGCTAATTGTAAATTTACACCTTTACACCTTGAGTGTACAACTTTAAGTTTTATTTGAGTATGATTATAGTATTAGTACAGTATTAGTAAAATTATTGTTTATTTTTAAATTAAGTAAAGAGATTAGCTGTTTTATTGTAAAAGAACAGTGCTTACATATGCTACATCATTGTACTCTTTTTGTACACATATCATTTGAATTAATCTAGCAATGTATTTGTTGTTGAATGGTTTATATCCCTTTTTAACAAAGGATATAGCTAAAATTGTCAAACCCAATATCTCTTTTTTTCATGTATTGTATCTGGTTAAACTATACCAGAAAGAGAAATTCTTTCTCAGAACTGAACATTCCTTGTTTCTGTCAAAACCTGTCAGCATTTACATAGACATTCATTTGTTGCAAGATAAAAAACCTTCTACTCTTCTGATAAACTGTAGTTTTTAGAAGTTTGGTTTAGGCATTTCTCAGAGGAACTTTTGCTTTAAAAAGTTAAAGCCTTAACTATGAACCTGGCTTTAAAATTAGACCACCTACAGTTTGAAGAGCAGTCATATCCTCAATCTTACATTGGCTTGAGCTTGTACAGTAGTTCTCTTTCACAGCTGATAATGTCCCTGACAGGCACTCTAAAATAATGAGAGCAGCTATGAATGTCTGGGGGTAGGAAATAATGTCTCATGCAGCTTTGAATCAGTAAGCTCAAAGCAGAATCTAACCTTCAAAGACTTAGAGCAGACATGATTCTAGCACACATTGACAGTCCAAAACTGCTCCATTCAAGTTGACTTTCCAGCTCCGAAACCTCCTTATGGAAAGAAGTGTGCACCTATAATAAAAACATAGTTTGCTGCACTAACAAACATGATTTGGTACATTTTCACCTTAACAAATGAGCAATAAACATACAGAATCAGCCATCGATGCTTAATTTAAACGTAAATTAAATGTGGCCATAGCATTATATTACACTCATGGGTTCAGCTGGCCTGCACTGCAAGGAAAAGTCAAATGTCTGAAGACATACAGTGCACCAACACTATTACCTTAATTTCAGCTTATGCTTGCTTGTACGTGAGATATCAGAATAAGGAATGTGATTCCTCCTCATGGTCTAATGATTCTATAGTGACATAAGGGTTGTGCATATTTCTGCATTTTGCATATGATAACATGGAAAATTTATCTAATTTATCTCTTATGCAATGAGCTACTCGTATCCAGTTACTGTAGTCAAAAGTTTTTTTTCTGTATCACTGTTTTACAATGGGCCATTGTCTCAAAGTGGCTTCAGAATTTTATATTATCTTCTAACATCTAAGGCCACTCCCAAATTGAGCAAGCATGGGCTGACAGTGGAAAGGAAAATCTCTCTAAACGTTATAAGAAAGAATTTATATGAATTTACATGAATCTCCTTGGGAGGACCAAAACTCAAAAAGGGATCAATCTTCTTGGGGTGTCTAAAAGTTATATGTAAGAATTAAAAGATACAATTAATACATTAATATCAATAAATTTATAGTACAAATTAAAATAAAGAGTAGCTGAATAATTAATAACAGCGATGATATATTTGAAATGTAATAATTAATAATAACAATTGTAAAAATGGAACAGAATAATGTAAAGATGTTAATATAGGTATTATTGTGTCACTGTAGTCCTATAAGTGTATTTTCTATTTTTGCCATCCAGATTATGTAGAATTTTTCTCTGAGAATTAAGTGATTTTCATGCACAAAACAATTACTGGCTGAATACTAAAGTTATACTTTAAGTTATCCTTTAAAAGTGAGACCTAAAACATTAACAGAGGACTGATTTATGGCATAAAAGGGCACTGTGGCATAGTAGTACAAATATATTAAATAAATTGAGAAAATAGTTAAATTAAGTTAATTTAGTTAAAATGCCTTTGTTCGAGATCCATATTATTTTGATATTTTTAATGTGTTACACTAAATTGGAATTAGCAGGTTAGTAACCTTATTTTTTAATACATATTTGCTGTCAAATATGAGGTTAATTATCATCAATTGGAATAATTGTGTGATTAATGCAAATAAAGATTTTTAGCATTTGCACTACTTTAAACCCTACTTGCAAGCAGAAATTGGTATTAACTCATCACTATAAGTCATTCTTTGATACTGCCATTGGTTAGTAAATTTTAAATAGTGTAAAGGTTCAAAAAAAATTCTGTGCACCTTTATGTGACATCTCTATTCACAGAGAGTGACAAGGAAGATACATGAACGTCAATCATGTGAACAAGTCACATTCTTAGTAATAAGTGGCTTAATCTGAACTCTCTTTTCAATTGCTATTGATTTTAACTGATGATAAATGTTACATAAAGTGTTTGCCTACTTTTAGAAAGAAGTGGCATTTCAGTAATGCTTCAGTGTGTAAAGGACAGTGAGAAAAAGACAATTTTTTGGTTTCCTCCAGCTGTTGTTCAGCTTTAAATTCATGTATGCAGTCATGATATTTCCTGCTTAAATTGCTTTCTTGTGGTTCTCAGAGTTTTTGGGGTTTTTTTGGTTTCACAAACGTGTTTAGAGTATCAAATGAGATTACATATTATATATTAATTCAGCATTCACCCCGCAAATTCCAGTACTGTAAATTAGGTTTTATTTGTTTGTTTTAAACTTGAACTTTTTTTTTTTGCTGATGCAGGTGGTGGCATCTGATGGTGTACAGCAGAGCATGCCTGTGACAGTGAATATTTTCGTTATTGACGCCAATGACAACACACCCACTTTCTCTCAGGTGTCCTACAACGTGGAAGTGTTTACCAACATGCAGGCTGGGGAGACTGTAATACAGGTAAGAAATACTCTCAAATTATGTACTTACTGCATTAACCACATTTTCAGCCATATTAAATGATATCCATTTTCGCTTTAGTTGAAATTCGCTTTCATTTATGCCCACGAGAATTAATGAAGGTCCACCAGTAATGTTAGACAAAAATGTATGTCACAGTTAGAAGTCTAATGAATGTCTAATGATCAAAAGATTGGGTGGGATTTAATTTAAATCCAAATCTAACAATTGACTTACTTTCCGTCCTTCTTCATGCACATTGACATGCAGGTTCAGAAGTGCATCTTCCTCTTAAATGGTTGCTATGAAACAAACAATTCTGCAGATGTCATTATTTGCAGTAACATTATGATTTAACTCCCCTTCACTGAAACTGATGAATCCAGGATAAGCGAATAAAAACATCTAAGACCTGTAGGTACCAATACTCTGACTCTATTTGGGAAGGGTAGAGGGTGTTGAATACCTGCATTAAACACAAACTCACCTTGTGCTGGAAACTTTGATTCATGTGGTGCCATGGATTACTCAAAGGCATCTTTCATCAGTTGTGGTGCTTCCTATTGAAAGAGTGCCAATGACCTGCATCAATTACGGTGTCTTGCAGAGAGAATACCATCCTAAGAGTTTGTTTGAGTGTGAGAAAGATTAAATGAATTGAAATAAGATTAAATGAAAAAGAATCATGTTCTGTAACAATCTAGAAAGTAGTGAAAAGTAAAAGAAAGTAAACAGAATGTGAAAAAGAATAACATATTTTTGTTTATAAGAAGAGAACTCAGTTTAAAGTAAAAAAAAATTTGAAGATTAAGTGAAATTGAAGAAATGTGTAATATGTAAATATTTAAGTGGTAAACTGGAAAAAGTGAGGAAGTTATTTTGGCCATGAACTAAAGAGGCCAAGAAGAACCATGGACTGAAGTATGAAAAGAGATTGAAGTTTCATTTGAAAGTAAACAGATCGTTGTTTAAGATTGTTTGATTATAAATAGTTTTGCCACCATATAGTTACTTGTTTTAGTTCTCACGTTTGTCTTAATGCAGGAGTGTTTACTCTGCCTGTAACTGAAGCGCTAAACTGCAACAATGGGTTTTGCACACACCCAATAAGACTGAGATAACTTAATAAAAGTAAAAAAAAAAACATACATCATTTCTCTCCCTATTTCAGGACACAGTGCATTCATGACAAATAAGAAAGGTATTCTCACTACATGTTTTTCTATTTTTTATGCAACAAGAAAAAAAGTAAGCAAAAACCCAATACTAAACAGATACTGTTATATGATATTGTCGGGTGATTGGACAATCTAAGGATGCGTGGCAGAGATGTGTGTGGATTCAGCAGTATTCTGCTAAAAAAGCCCTGGGAAGCACAGTTTCCCTTTGTTAAGCATCTGGACATGGTCCATATGGAGCCTATTTATAGGGAAGTAGAAGAGAAGGTATTTTGTGGCTTCTTCAGACGCCCTAATCACACCACACCTCTAATGATTAACATATCTTCCTGAGATGCAGCTGCATGCCAAGTTGTGCTGCAATCCTCCATATTTATTTTGGTCAATATGTTTAGTAGTAAGCCTAAAGACAGGAATTACAATGCTGGAGTTATGTAAAGTTCTTGGCAAAGGTTGCACAGTCAGTAGTACAACTTAAACATTTAATCAGAATTAAGCTATGAGTTAGGTTCAGTTATTTGAGAATTAGTTATTTAATTGGCGATTTAGCGATGTAAGGAAAATAATGAAAAAAAGCTAAACATCTATCTATTTTTTTTTTTTTTTTTCAAATCAGTAATTGGCAATTTGTGCTTACCAGCTGATCCTCCTCCTTCAATGGCTGCCCATCTGGGAAGACTAATGCTTTTTAATGATTTTTAATTTTTTTCTGAAACTTACCTACACTGCGGCTTAAGAAACTTCCACAGTTTTAGCACTGATATCCCTTTTCTGTCTATATGGTCTAACAATGAATGACTCTATGATATGCTGAATATATTAAAAGCTAGTCAAATATTTGTAAATAAAAGATAACAGGGTTAGAAAAATCTTAATCTCACACTAAAAAAAGAATCACATTTTTTTCCATTTATATTTTAAATAATTAAAGTGTCTGGCAATACATGATCCATGACACAGAGGTCAGATTGTCTTTGCCATTCTTTATAAAATTAAATAAATAATAAAATAAAAGAATACACCTTTCAAATAAGAGAAAATACTATTCACTCCCACAGTCAGTTGACAGTTACAAAAGCCTAGTTGCCTAAAAAATGGTGTAAAAAACTATTTACCTAAAAATACCCTTATCTAAATGTGTATGTACCTAATTGATATAGTTTTATTCAACATAATGCCCACAGATCTTGGGCAAATGACATATGTCTAGCAGGCAGTAAGCTCCCACCAAGTGGTACACTATCCAAAAGTAGTCCCTCAGAGCCTTTTTATAGGGCAGCAGGGAACCATTTTTATTCCATCTGGCAGCAAATCCAAGTGTGTATTCAGATCACTCCTGAATTAATTTAATATCTGCTCAAGACATAATTGCACGCTGAGCTTTGCGGAAATCCAACATTTTTATCTGGATTAATATTTTTTGTCAGTGAGTGCATAATGCACAAGCTGTAAAGCATTTAAATCACAAGCATTTCAATGTACAACTATCGCAGACTTTTTGTATATACAGAAATAAAACTGCATTTCGTTGACTTGTACTGAGCAATAACAAAGTTGAATCTATCTAGCTATCTATCCATCAATCCATCCATCCATCCATCCATCCATCTACTTGAACAGATTTTGCTGAAATTAAGCATTCTGCAAACACCCAATTTCGTGTTTTTTTTTTCACTTAGACCAATTTTACTTCAAGTGAGATTAAGCTAATTCACCAAGAGATTCATTATTTATAACTATCCTTCCATTCATTATCTTACACTTAATCCACATTGGGTCACGGGCCAGCTGGCAACTCTGGGCGCATGGGCAGGACAACCCTAGATGGGGCGCCAATCCATTGTAGGTCACACAAACAAACAGTCACACTGTAAGGGTCACCTTAGAGCCATCAATTAACCTAACCATGTCGTTGGACTGTGGGAGGAACCCAAGATTATGTGCTTATGTTCTGGAGAATACCTTAGCTGCAGGTTCTCCCCAGAGACTGACTGAACCAAGTATTAGGCTGCAAAGTCAGCCTTGATTGTTGTCCCACATTTTAAGTCTACTTGTGTTGTAAACAACCTGGTTTCTGTTTTTCCTTAGATTTTAAATTAGCATACTGTTCTTAGTCACTCGGACTTACACTTGTTCTTAGACTGATCTTACACTAACAATCACAATTTTAGGGAGTTGAGATAAAAGCTTAACAAGCTTAAATGTTTTTGGAAAAGAACAAGGTAAAGCTCTATGTAATCGTGTCCATTAACAGTACACTTTGACTGTTCAGTAGGGTAAATGGTCACCCAAGACTGCTAAAACACACTGACAACGATGGGGCATGAACAGGATCATATCCAGCAGTTCTTGTGGAGATCTTCTACCACTCTTGCTCCAGGGCAAGTTCTAGCTCAAGGAGTGTTGTGGGAGGGTTTGGACGGTTTGCCAGAAGTCTTCCCATTACATTTTAAGCATGTTCAATGGGATTCAGGTCTGAAGAACGTGAAGGCCAGTCCTTCACCGAAGCATTTTGTTGATGAGATGCGCATGGTGAGGCCTTGCATTATCGTCCATGTAAATAAAGTTGTTTCCAACTGCTCCAGCATGAGGTATCACTATAGGGTGCAGGACCTCATCTTGGTATCTGACAGCAGATAGCGACCCATTTCTGATGACGTGGCGCTCGGTACGACCACCAATGCTAATTCCTGCCCAAACCATTTGAACCACTGCTGAAAGAGTCACTTTCTCCCACGAAACATGGATTCTCCCATGTCCCTCGTTCATGCCAGATCAGGACATGATGATTGTTAGGCTACACACTGAACCAACATTCAGACAGTCCAGCAATTTTAGCCTTTAATATAGTGCATTTCACTAAATAAAAGTTTTTGCATTTCATTTGCATTATTGACCAACTTTCTTTGACTTGACGTTTGCGTTTATGATGTTCTTGTTACATCAAATGCTTATTTTTTTCTTCATATTAATTAAGAAATATTCCCAAATTCTTGTAAGCAGTACAAAATTAAGATTTAGCCTTTCTAATAAGGAACATTTTATAGAATTTACTGTATTAGAGATCTCTGGACCTTCAGCTCTGGCTATCAATTGCAAGGGACACATGTAGACTCATTTCAACTCATTTACACATTGTATTTCAAGCTCTGTGTGTATTTTGCCAAATGTGCAATAGGTAATTGCTGTTATGGTAGCACAAGCAACAAAGCATAAGCAACAAAACCACAAATATTGGTTAAACCTGATGGTGAAGAGAAGACAGGTTAAGCTTGATTTACAGAACCATTCCAGTCATCTATTCAAGCGTGAACCTTAAACTAAATAATATAACTCCAAGTCGAAAAAAGTTGGGAAAGTATGGAAAATGCAAATAATAATAATAGGACAGTGTCTTACTTTTTAACTTTTAACTTTTAACCTGGTATTTGTTGTAAGAATTTGGGGCATAAAATGTTCAATATTAAATATATAGGATTCATGTCACCAATTGTCACCAATTAAACAAAAGTCAAGCTTATTTTCATTTTCCATACTTCCCCAAGTTCTTATTTCTGATTCAGGGTTGTAAGAACAAAACATTTTATTTTAAATTCCTTTTATCCTCTTATCACAGAGGAACATTGTAGAAAATAAGCAATAACTTTATCATTTGCAAATAAAATTAGAAGGAACAAAGTGCTATGCCTACGCCTTCTGAAGGCAAGTAAGGAGTAAAAAGGCTACATATTTTGCCTTCGTAAATGTGCTGGAGCATCAGTGATGTAAGAGACAATTAGCTTTTTACACTTAATACTTAATTCATATTTCATTGTGGGGGTTGTGTGCCTTTACGGAAATATCACAGTCGGTCCAAAGCACAATACCTATGCAAAAATCAACAATTTAGCAATCTACTGTGATGACTAGTGGCAGATGTAGCTGAATAATATGATTTTTATATTTATATGCTTGTATGTCTGTTTACTCTGGGGGTAGAGAAAGACAGTGTCTGTGTGTGTCTGTGTGTGTGTCTGTGTGCTTGCTTGCTTGTGCAAACTAAGTATGATTCAGCCCTCGATTTGAATATGCGTAGTTGGGTGTGCTATAGCAAACTGTAATTTTTTAATGCTTTTAGCTTCCTATCTTCTGTTCAAAAATAAGTGTTTTTAATTAATTAGTTTTTTTACCATTTCTGTTTTGTGCTTAACTCTCAATCAATTACATATTTGTGAGTGGCAAATGTATGTGAGCCTCTATGATAATCAGTACAGTTAGTCCACTAGATAAGAACCAGTTTCATTCTAGGAGTGGGTTTGTGTGTCCAAAACATATTTAACCTAAGCATCCGGCTTGTGATCCAACAGGCGATCTCACTTTCTTTTATTTTAGTGTCTATCGTTATGGCTTGCTGCTTTTTCACTTTTATGCTTAATACTAGACATTCTAGGTTTAAAATAGGACAATGATACCCATTAAGGAGGTATGTACTGTACACTGTAAGTGTCATGACCGCAGTCCTACGAGACTACACTTCCTGGTATCCATCGCTCCTTCTACATCATCCCTGCATAATGCGTCACATTTGTCCGGATCCTGACTTAGTTATTTATGCTGTTACAGTTTCATGCATGTTTCATGCCATCCCTATTCGCTGTGTTTTGGACTGTGTGTCTGCTCTGTACTGGCTTCTAGTGTTCACATCTTCCACTTTCTGCCCAAGCATTACAGTCGGTAACACAACCACAACACAAAAACTTTATAAAGCCTAATGCACACTTATGTTCACACCTTTATTAGTTTGTTAGCTGATGTTTTGCATTGATTGTAGTTTACATATGACATTAGAGAGGTTTGAGTGGGTGGCCTGTTGGATTCCAGGCATAAAACGATTACAAAACAAATATCTAAAGAGTTTGGACTCCTCCGATCCACACTTGTACACACACAGACTGTACAAATGGAAAGGTTTCTGTCATATTGGCTAATGCTTATGTTCATTTGTACACAATCAAGAGGACACTGAACAACAATGGTGTGCATGGCAACGTAAACAGAAAGCCTTTGCTCTCCGAAACAACATTGCTGCCCGTATGCATTCTGCTAAATGTCAGCCAGAAACCAGAAGGTGACTGGAAAAGCATTTTGTGGAAATATGAAATCACGTTAGAACATTTACCTTTAAATTAAATGTGTTTTGTCTGGAAAAAAAGGGAGATACTGCATTTCATAATACTAATCTTGTCCCATCTGTGAAATATGGTGGTGGATGTGTAATGGGTCGGGCTTGATTTGCTGCGTCAGGGGGAGGGCGGCTTTCCATTGATGATGGAACAATGAATTCTGAATAATATGAGCAAATTCTACAGTATCAAGCGAAATATCAGGACGTCTTTTTCTAAACTGAATTTAGAGAATGTAGGTCATGCAGCAAGACATGACCCTAAGCCCACACAATGATCTACTAAAGAGTGGTTAAAGAAGAATAAAGCTAGCAGCCTAGTCAGTATACCGACTTTAGTCCAACAGGAATGTTGTGACAACTTGTGATCAGTTTATACTGAATAAGGAAACTCTTAACATTCTAGAGCTGAAGCTGTTATGTATGGAGTAATAGTCTAAAATTATTTTAAGCCTATGTGCAGAACAACCGTTACCAAAAACATTTAGTACATTAAAAATCAGGAGTAAACACAATGGTATCTCACAAGATACAAGGTTTCACATACCTTTGTCACTTACAGATGTGTAATATTGGATGGTTTTCCTTAAAAAAATAAACAACTGTAATAAATTTGTCTCATTGGTTCTCTTTATCTACTTTTCTGACTTTAATGAAAATCTAATTATGTGTGAAGTCATATCTATGGAGAAATATAGAAAAGGTTTCGGGAACTTTCAAGCACCACTGTATATGAAACAAACTGATACATTACCATAATTACCTTGTATTATAAAAATGTAATTGATTGCCAGTGCTCATATGCTATTCCAATTAAGCCTGCTTGCCTCTAAACTTTGAATATCTGTCTGTTTTAATCAGCTTGCTGCTCAGGATTTAGATGCAGATCAGAACGGTCTGGTCACCTATGCCATATTGGCGGGTGATCAGGGGGATTTTGTCATCAGCAACCGTACAGGTCGTATCAGCATAGCTCCAGGAGTGATTCTGAGTGTGGGTCGCTCCTATGCACTCACCGTTAGAGCGTCTGATAATGCGCCTGAGGCTGAGAGGAGGTCAGTCACTCTTTCATTATTTTGTCTGAAATGTGCTGTTTCACTTAAACAATGCATTTATTACTTTACTTCTCTCATTAAGCAATTTATTTCCATGCATAAAATGTGAGTTATGATCACGCTTACACAGAGATTTTTTTGCATGATGTATTCGTAGGAGTTCCATAACAACGGTCTATATTGAGGTTCTACCTCCTAATAACCAGAGTCCTCCACGGTTCCCTTTGGTAACGTATAGTCTGGAGATCAGTGAGGCCATGAGAATAGGAGCTATCCTGGTTAACCTACAGGTCAGAAAACATTTAGCTTGGTTAAAAAAAATACTTTGGGCAGAATTGACTGTCTTGCTTTCCTAATCATTACAATTGCCAGTTAAAGCATATCTGTTTTTATGATGTCGGAAAAAAAATGTATTTTTATATATAAATCATCAAGGTAAAAAAAATAGACATATTGCTTAAGTTGTACATACATGTTATACATGCAAGATTTTGTATAAAGGCCAAACAACATAATACACAATTGGAGTGTATCAGAGTAGCCCCCCTAAAGGTTAATACATTTATTGTGTTTTCCTGTTTTCTGTAATCATCAGTAATACCAATCCAGTGTTGGTACTTTTGTCCAGAAACTACTATATATATATATATAAATATATAATAAGTTCGAAAATCTGTTAACTCTATTAATTCAGACTTGGGGATTAGATACTCCTACACATTTAACAAAGACACCCAGCCCAAGGGTGTGAACTCATGTGGATCTTATTAACCAGTGGTTAAAGAGTTTTAGCTGACTAAATTAAAAGAATGTTCCCCAGCTCTATTTCTTTGTTTCTGTAGGCAACAGACCGTGAGCTAGATCCAATTACCTACCGCATTCAGAGCGGTGATCCACAGCAGGTGTTCAACCTCTCTCAAACGTAAGTGTCCAGGTAATGCACCATCTATCATTTGCAGCATCACTTTATTTCCAGCATATAATTTTCATTCTGTTACATTTCATCTTAAAATAAAACTAAGTTTCTGTATGTGAAGCATTTTTGTGTTTTATGGGGTTGTTTTATCATCACAAAACTATTGACAACAACTTGCAACACAAGCAAGGTTACGTCGATACTAGTCAGACATATTAATTCTTAGACAAACTACAGCAACCAATCAACCTAACGCATGTCTTTGAAATGCAAGAGGCGTCAGTAGAGTAAATCCACAAAGACATGGTGGAGGACATGCAAACTCCACACACTCAAAGTCCATGGGTGGGATGAAGTCAAATCTCTGGATCTGTGGGATGGCAATCATGCTGCCCTGCTGTGCTTCAGTCTGTTAGTAGTGCCTCTGGGCCAGCTCCAACATAACTAGCCATTGTAAAGGGAGGGGAGGCTGGAATGAGGGATGGAATGAGGGATAATCTACCTACCGCTGCAACAAAGAACTCTGTTGGCTGTGGAAGGCACTGGCAATTATGGCAGCTGGACATTAAGATTGTAGTTATATTCCTCTGTGGATTCATTCTCAGTTCAGATATCTTATTGACAAGAAGCTGTAACTGGTCACAAGTTGTACAGAGCAACTTTCTGTCCAGAGGCACTCTTCCCTCATTACAGTGGTAATGCCCACAGTGGAAATGTGGTCAGAAGCTGTAGTTGGGCAGATCAAATTGACGAAAAAACAGGGATTCGGAGTTGACTTGCTGAGCTAAGTACTATGTTTGCATTTTTGGCTTAATTTAGAAAATCATTTAACATCTGGAACAACATGGGAATATGTGAGAACAGATTCTCTAAACTGGTTAAAATCTTAACAAACACATCCCATGGTACTGCCCAATAAAAGACTACCAGGTGTTCTTCTTTTAGGTAAAGCTTTAAGGTGCATTTTTTTACACAAAGTTGATTATGTATGGCAGAACTTATATCTCATATGGTTTTAAACTAACAGGGCATGCATCTTGTCAACAGAAGATTACTTGTCAGCCTTTGCAAATGCTGAGTCCGTAGCATTTTGGAATGTGAAGCAGCAATTGTAATGTGACTGCATGTGGAATGTGCCCTTAATAAGATATTTTATTATTCCACAAGGAGAAATTTGTCATGTAAGTACCATCATTATCTGCTTTAATTTTCTATGTTTGGCCTTGCTTTTCACCAGAGAACAAAGAGTGCAGGTGTAAGCATGCTCTGGACAGGGCACCTGTGTGTGGCCGGGCTCAGTGGGTCCTTTCAAGTTTAATGGATGTCATAAAATAAGCTTGGTGCAATCAGTATTTCATTTTGTTTACTGGTTGTGTCTTTTTTATATTTAATAGCCAACTCCTGGGTAATTGCTTGTAATGACTGTGTAACGGGATTGCTATTCAGTGAACAAAGAGTTTCTACAATTTGTAGACATTTGTCCTTATCGTTACCTTAGTTGCCTATTGTCCTCTCACTTTCCACGGTTTGTTACACCACACTCCTATTGTTGTAAAGTAGCTGCTTCAACAAGTAACAGTGTGTCTTACATAGTATTGTCTTGTTTTGTATACACAACGTTCAACTAGGTATCTGTGTGGAAATTGTCCTAGGTGTTGAAGCTGCTGAGAATTTTACTCTGGATTGTTTAATTTTTACTTAATATAAACTTGGTAAAACTATTAAGTGCATTTAACCCCCTGGGGTCGACTGACGCGCGGGTGCGTCAAACGCTGTGTTTCCGGGCGTTTCTATTAATATCTTTGCGATAACGTAGCGCAGAAATACAGTTCAAACATTTTCTGATTCAACAGAGTCCGTTCTTTCATCCCATCCAATCCTGAGTCTGTA
>JAUZSU010125229.1:0-17555 GCA_034780255.1 Parotocinclus maculicauda | reverse complement strand
TTGTTCCAGATTCTCTGAATCTTTTGATGATGTTATGCACGGTTGATGATGATAACTTAAAAGTCTTTGCTATTTTATGCTCTGTAACACCATTCTGGTATTGCTGCACTATCTTTCTGCGCAACAATGGTGGAATTGGTCATGCACACAGTCACACACTAAGGGCCACTTTTTAGAGACACTAATTAGACTAACACGCATGTCTTTGGACTGTGGGAAAAAAACAGCGTACCTGGAGTAAACCCACACAGACTCCACACAGAAAGGACCCAAGGCGCTCCACCCTGGGATTGAACCTGGGACCTTCTTGCTGTGAGGCAGCGGTGCTACCCACCGAGCCACCATGCTGTCCATTGTTCAAAAGATAAAATGGTAAAAAAGAGCCCCCAAATAAAGAATTACCATACATGGTACCATATAGTGGTCATAGATGATACTGAATCATATATAATGTACAATAATAGACACAATTGTTGGGTTCAGTGGCTAAGGAGTTAAATAAATATGTCAGAAGTAATGAGTTCTCTCCTGCATTTAAATGAACCTGGTTGTGAAAAACAGATGTATGTTTGGGAGAACTTCCACACCACCAACTACACAAGCGCTTTCCATGTACATGTGGCATGCCATAGATGGTAATAATTAATGTAACATTCATTCTGCGAGGGTACTGCCTCTTAATTAGGCTATACCCTGGAGTAGTTATTATTATGTAGCTAATGAACATCTAAAGAAAAACACAGGGTCAATAAGTGCTTTTCCTGTGTAACACGTAATCTGATTCACTGACAGCCCAGATATTCCCCTGTCTTTGCACTGTTGCTCTCCTGTGGCCAAATAACTGAAGAAATCAAATCCTTCATATCTTTATCTTGAGACCATAATATCTCCTTTTAAGTGTTTCCCGTGATTTGACCGCAGAGGCACTACTTTTAGCAACTAGACACGTCAATGGTTCTTTAATAAAGAGAAGACCATATTATCACCAGAAAATCCAATACATTTCATGACAGGTAAATAAGACTTGATGGTCATGAAAGGTAAGGCGTAATCATTTAGCTGCTGAAACCTGAAACCTAGGTCAATAACCAGGGCTAGAAGGCATCAACACTTCTCAATTATTACTGCTTACTGCTGAATACTTCAGCAAAGGCAAAGCAGTTGGTAAGAAACCATCCTTGATGAGATTTAGTATGACAAATAGCTACTAGATCCTTGTAAATGAGATGAATGAACGTTTCTCACATCTGACATGTTGAAAAGGAATCAGTGATTGACAAATGATAAATTGTTATGGCCAGTTGAGTGGGTTGCAAGATCCATGGAATGGATACATGGATTTTGGGGTTCTACTGATCAGTAGTACTGAGTATCCATTGACAGTGATACAATAAATTATTTGTTTGTTTGTTTACTTGATTTATTTAACATCACTCTCAGCATCGATAGCCCTTTTACCAATAGACACAAGGTGACATCGAAACTAGTCATACATTCCCATGTCGGGCCAATTTAGTGTAATCAGTTCATCTAACACATGTCATTGGTGCACCTGAAGTAAACCCACACGGGGTACAGGGAAGGAAAAGCCACAAACCAGTGACACCGTGTTGTTGCCTATGGTTCATCAACACAATGGTAATGAGGGATATGGCGTCTAATCTTAACCAACTGAAAGCCTAGTGTGGCGCAAGTGTCCAAACCTTTTAATGAGAGAAATTGGTAACAACATAGTCCATCACACCCTGCCACAGGTCAGTTGGAGTGGGCACAAGGGGCACACGTTTTAGAACTGTACCTTGGCACAATGGAAAAAGAAGGTGTGACATGCACCAGAATAAGTAAGGCCACCATGATGCACTGTGTAATAAAGACAAGCTGGTGAAGGGAGTGTGATGCTCTGGGCAATGTTCTGCTGGGGTCTGGGTATACATATGGACATTAATTTGACACTTGCCATCTACATAAACATCTTTGCAGACAAGGTTGTCATAATGTTTTGACTCGTTAGTGTATATGGTGAAGAAGAAGTGAGAAGAATGAGAAGTGAACAGAATAAGTAACATCATCAAAACCCATTGGTAAAATGTTGATGCATATTTTCAGAATGTACCTCTAGATGCAGAGTGTAACATCCAGATCATTAAATACTCTTGATGATTTACAAGCTGTGCTTAATTGTGGAAAAACTGTCCGGAGGCAGTAGGCAGAACGAGTGGCAGTCTGGGAGGCCAGCGATCGGAAGGTGTACCACCATTAGATTTGGTGTTTTAACAGCTGTTTAATGACCATGCTCAGACAAATTACGGGATATCATTATGGGATATTTAATTTAAAAAAATCCCCCAATTTTTGTAAAACATATATAACATAATGTTGGCGACTGGACCCAAACATCACAAACTTGGATATGTCACACCATAATACTCTTTTCCACTGATCTGCATTCATCTTTTGTGCGCTTTAGCATATCTTAGTCATTTCGCCCTCTTCCATTTCCAAAAGTGAGGTTTCTTAAGGCTGCTACCCTTACAAAAAAGACCGTTCCTGATCAAGCTTCTTCGAACTTAGAAGGGTCGACTCGGTTTCGCCATGAAGCTGCCAGATGCTGCTATTGCTCAAGAGTAAGGGCAGGTCACACTAAATACTTGGAATTGTAGAATACAAAAGATGTTTTTTCTCTTACTTCTCAGATTTTTAATACTGCAAACACATTTCTTGTATTTCTGGTTCTATGCTAATACAGAGATTAAGAAATAATAATAATATATGGTCATTAAATTACTGCTAAAACAATGGTAGCTAATAGTTAACTAAGACTTTTGAACAGTACTGTTCCTACACTTTAATTCTTTGGATAGTTAATTCATGAAAACTCTGACCAGGATAAACAATGTTGCATTATGGATATGGACTCTTGAAAAAAATAATAATTTCATACACTAACCATGTATATTTCAATTGTATTGAAGAGTAACATATTCTCAGCTAACATATTCCACTGAAAATATCATTTATGCTTATTTGTCTATTAATATTCCTAAATTACAAAAAATATTGTGTGGATTAAAGTAAGATACAAATATTTGACAGTTACTTCCCATTCTAACAATATCTAACCCAGGATTCCCATTGTTATGAGAAAGGTCCAGTGACATGGATGCCAGCAGATATTATAGCGTTCCTGACAGGTTATTACACTGCCTCATCTTCCTTCCAGATCAATTTTATTACTAATGTTCCATAGAATTGATTCAATATGGCCAGAATCTTTAGAGGACAGCTTTAAAACCACTGATGTGACTGAGTGACACAGCTAATACAGAAGTATAGAATGGGTATCTTTAAAGAAACAAACAGGGCAAATTGGCTCATAAAACATCTATTTTAAATCTATATGGACTGTCAAGATGAAGCACTCAATTATGCCAAGATCCATCAGAATGGTGGTCTTGAGGAATTTGTATGCAGCACACCGAGGAATAAAACATTCTCATGAATTCAGCACATGTCAAGGCTTTCAGGTATCTGCAAGGTTTGATTGATGCATATGCAAAAAGGCTGAATCCTGTACTTGCTGTCTGGAACAGCTAGCAGGTTCCCAGAGGGATCAGATTCTCCAGTTCTACCATCAAAATGAATTGTTTACACTATACACTGTTTTTTTATTAATTAGACACAAGAGATTTTCCATGTCCCTGGAATAGTGAATTCTATTTCAGTGATGATAATAAGAGGTAAAATGAAATAATATTTAGTTATTTTTACGTTTTGCACAAAAAAACGTAGTGCAATTGTGTGTATAAAAAAACAATTTGTGTGGTTTATAAAGACATTGGTAAGTATTTTTTGAGTTAAATCCTGTCATTAAGAATAAAATAAATAAAGCACCAAATAGGGCAGTATGGTGGCTCGGTGGGTAAGCTCAAAATATTTCATTTGGGTTAAATCCAAATAAATTTGCTACATTATCCTGTACTGAATCACATAGAAATAGTGGCAAACTCCAATACCTATGATTTTAAGTTTATAAAAAATATATATGCCTAAGTTTCATGGTGGTACCTTTGAAAATTAAAAGTTATACAAACTCATTGATAAGTAATTTGATTATAGTTTTGGTTTTCTAATGCTCATTATTATTATTAGGAAATTGTACTTAAAACAAAACAAAGTGTTTGTATCAGAAGGCTAAAGAAATGAGTCAGAAATATCTACAACAGAACGACTACAACAGAATTCAGCATGTTAGTCTTTCATGAGTGAAACTGCTATAGGTCATTGCACTAAAGTCAATCAACACTCTTCACCAAACCAATATCCTTCTTAATCAAAAACCCCATCTATAGACAAATGTCAAGAAGTGGAAAGTAATCAGAAACATCACAGACAATCCCAGCAGCAGATGGATTTTCAGCCAAAAGCACCCTGGCAAAGCCATTATTTGGCATGTGAGAGTGTCAGACTGTTTGCTGTATGTGCCAAAAGAGGTGCTCACTTACACTGTTTAGTAACTTCACACTGCTTGCTGTTTGTGTTATGTTTATGTATTGTGTTGCTTTTTATCCACCGGGCCATTGTAATTACACTTTTACATTTAATATGATTTGTTCTTGATATTTTTACAGGAACTGCACATATAGCCTGGGTTCTGCATACAATTTAACAAGATTAACACGTATATGGCGAGTTGTCTTAATAAACTTTCTGATCTAAGCCCGTACAGTTTGATAGGACAAGCATTTTATAAACCCACAAGCATTTTTTTAATAACCTTGTTCCTCAAATGGGAAACAAGCATAATATGCAATCATAATATCCAAATGCAATCAGTATTCCATAAAAAAATGTGATTATTTCATAAAATGACATATTTCATTAGCAAACTCTGGATTACCACATGTACTGCAGGTGCTGTGTACTCTGTAGAGTAAAACATATTACATCCAGTATATGTTCTACATTATGTAAAATGCATGTCATGTAAAATGCAAATTACTGCCAAATAATACTTACCAAAACTTAAAACAGACTACGGTATTAAAATGAATCCATACAAATAATACACACTGACAATAGTAAAAAAACGATCACTTTATTAGGTACACCACCTTGTTTCTACACTCATTGTCCATTTCATCAGTCCCACTTACCATATAGAATCACTTTGTAGTTCTACAATTACAGACTGCAGTCTTGCAGTTTCTCTAAATACTTTGTTAGTTTGTCCCCTTTGCTCTTTTATTTAATGGTCAGGCCCCCCACAGATCAGGTACTATTTGGGTGTTGGATCATTCTCAAAACTGCAGTGACACTAATGAGGTGGTGTTGTGCTGGTATGATTGGATGAGTTGTTACTGTGTTATGTGTGAATACTGTGTTCGCCCACTGTCCACTCTTGCACATCTATCATATTGCTCCGCCATACAAATGTAAAGTCGGGGACGGTGGCTCATCTGTTGCTGCGCAGTTTGTGTCACCCTAAGTCTTTATTGGTGCTGACCTACAGGATGCTGGTGGCTAAATATTTTTGTTTGCTGGATTATTTTCAGCCCAGCACTGACACTGAGGTGTTTAAAAAAAATCCAGCAGCACTGCTGTGTCTGATCCACTCGTGCCAGCACAACACACACCAACATGTTACCACCACATCAGTGTCACTGCAGTGCTGAAAATGATCCAACACCCAAATAGTACCTGATCTGTGGTGGTCCTGACCATTAGAGAAGAGAGTAAAGGAGATTATTAAAATATGTAGAGAAACAGATGGACCTTCTGTAACTGTAGAACTACAAAGTGATTCTATATAAGAAGTGGAACTGATAAAATGGACAATGAGTGTGGAAACAGGGAGGAGTGTAATAGGCAATAGCATTATAAGGCATTATAATATTGACTTTTATTACAATTATAATACATATGTAATGTGGTGGTTGAAAAGAGCCACATAGACAATATATGTTAACAGACTGTAAATGAGTGAAAATTATTAGATTTTAAAAATAGTTTTAACCATACTGTCATCTGATGGAAAAGATGACATCATGACCAGTACATAAGCATAAACATGAGTCTCTATGTATCTTTGTGTAAACATCCAAAAATACCTTTATTTTCAGGCAAAGAGAATGAAATGAGAGCAGAAAAGAGGATGAAAGCAACTGTTTTGAGACAGTTGTAGTGAACTAATCCCTAAGCATCAAGAACAAAACAGTCTTCAGCACTGCAGCACTGTCCCAATTCCTTATAATAAAAGGGGACGGTGGAATGTGGAATGTAGATTCACGTGCCAGTCTCCAGTGGAGCAAAGGCACCAAATCTCCACCCTACATAAAATAACGATTGTTAAAAAAGCTAAAACAATCAGAACAAAACTAAAACTGGCACAAGCCAAAATGTGATTTTGTATTTGACAAACCTCACCCACGTGTCATATCCGTATCTTGGACGGTATAGGATTGTTAAAATATTTACGCCCGAGACCATACATCAATACGTGTTTAAACTCAACGTGACATTTAATATTAAAATTAAATGAAGCTCAGGCTGAATTGCTGCAGTCAGGTGCTAGCCAGCTTTAATCAGCAGACCTGCAGTGCTCCTTTCAAGCAGAGCAAATTAGGACCTGTAAGTTCAACATGCAGTTCTATTTCATTTTTGATGTGTAAAGGAGCAAAATGACCAGATTGCCCTGGGCAGGATTATATTTAGATGAGTGTTTTGATGCAGCACATTTTGGAGTCCCTAGAGCATGTGTTTATTAAGCTGAGATGTCTTGATGCAGCATATTTTTAGATTTGGATTCCTGGTGTGATGGGTACATAAATATCAAAGAATGGCACCGTTTTATACGTGCAAATGAGTGAATGCATCAAAGAGTTAGGATGCAAAAGATACAGAAACGTTTTCCTTTGCTCCTCTACCTCATCTTTCTCTTCTATCCTTTTAATCGAAGCTGCTAATTGTCTGCCAGTTCTCATCCCATGATATCATCCGTCTCTCAGGCGTACTGCTTCTGCCCCACTGCAGAGGGTCTACAAGAATGTGTACGCTAGATGCATGAGAGACTGGATTGTGTGGTCTCTCTAGAGCTTCAAACATATGAGATCCCGTTTTTACACTACCAAGCTCCAAAGACATTTGCCACAAATGACGCACCTGATACACCAAACGCAGTGAGAGAGAGATGATCTGATGATTATTTGAAAAAGGCTGATGACTTGCCCTCTGGCAGGTGGCTGTGCCAGCCTGGGATTTTCATTCCAAACTCCCACACAGTCACTCACTCACTTACTCATTTACTTACACACTCACTCACTCACTCACTCACTCACTCACACTCACGCTCATGTGAGATGCAGTGCTGCCTGTCCTTTCATTATTATCATAGCATTATTATTCCCCTCACGGCAACCTTGCAGCGCAGATCCCTGCCAGGACTCCTAGCTCTGTCCCTTTGCTCCTTCTTGCTCGCACACTGTACGCACACATACAGTACAGGTATACCAGGTCTGACACATATTGTCTCACGCTGTACAGGTAGCAGGAACAGCAAACAAGCCCTGTCACATGCACGCCTGTCATGCGCTGTCCATTTCAAACCAAGAAATCCAACATCAAATCAGCTGTTCGGGAAAACCTTAAAACACACACCCATACCATGTAGTAGTTACTCACCCTGACTATTGGTACCCCCATCCCCCTCCTCACAGTCGGTTATGTTGTTGAGCATCTTCTGGCAGAGAGGATGCAACCACAGCTCCTACCACCACCACTGCTGCACTGCTGCTGCTGCTGCTGCTGCTGCTGCTCTGACCAGCAAGGAGAAAACGCACACAGCAGGGGGGAGCGTGAGGAGGAGGAGGAGGAGGAGGAAGAGCGTAAAAAGCCTGCGCTCTCTTTTCAACACTCTTTTTTGCCTAAAGGAAAAGAGCAGTGCCGCGTTGCTAAAGCATCATTTGCTTTTCTGCATGTTGCACCTTTTACATTCTCATTTCATAACTCTCTCTCCAGTAAGAGGGATTTGTGTGTGTGTGGGTGTGTATATATGTGTGTGTGTGTATATATGTGTGTGTGTGTATGTGTGTGTGTGGGAGAGAGTGACAGAGAGATCTGGTATTTGTAATAATTGTGGGGACTATATGTCCCCTAAAGGATATGAAAACCAGACACTTTTGACCTTGACATTTAGCTTTTCCCCACGACTTGAATTTCATGTTTCATAAAAAACACTGGAACCTATAACCTGTTAAGCTTAGGGTTAATCATAGCATTTCTGACCTATGGTGATCATTAGATCAATGGAAAGTCCCCATAAATCCAAGTTTACCAACATTGCAAGTGTTATCAAGTTTTTATCATTGAGGAGACCTAATGGATATACATTTTTTACCTTATGGGGACATTTTGCTGGTCCCCACAGGGAAATTAGCTTTTTTTATTTTATTTTATTTTTTTTACAGAGCTGCAACTTTCTTTTTTTAATCAAAGAGAGACAAAATATTTGTTTAGGTCACTAAGGTTAGGTGTAGCAATAATATGTTACGATAATAATTATGTCAATGGAGAGTCCCCACTAGGATAACGAGGCAAGCGTGTGTGTGTGTGTGAGCATGCAAGGCTGTAGGAGAGTACATGATGGAATGCCTGAGGGCATTGCTTTTCACAGTAATATAGAACAGATAATTCTCTCACTGCCACTGGAGTAACTTTTGGTCCCATATGAATGGGAGAATGTGCCATTTATTTGCATTCTAAAGCTGCACCATTAGAAGGAGTGATGTGAATTTCTAACCATGGATGAACAACCATTTGAGGCAGCCTTAAGCATAATTCCACTATCCTCCATTCTGAGAAGCTTCCTTCTTTGAGATTACCTGAACAAGCTACAACTGTCCAGCCTTCATCCATTCAAAGCGCATTCCACCTTTTCTCCATCATGATTATTATCAATGCACCAATCCTGAACATCCAAAGCCATCCTTTCATCTTGAATCAATCAAATACAATCAAATTCTAGCTGGAGAGATCAGTTCAGTTCAGACCATAGACTCTGCCTATGTGTGTTTTGCATATTTACATTTACATTTACGCTATTAACTGACGCTCTTATCCAGAGCGACTTACAATTGATACAATCTCACAATTTAAGCAAATGTGGATTAAGGGTCTTGCTCACGGACCAAACTGTGGCAGCTTGGCAGAGGTGGGATTTGAACCCTGGACCTTCTGGTCCAGTGTCTTACCCACTAGGCCATGAATATTAAGGTCGGTAAATATGAAGTATGTCTACTTCTGATCTCTAGCAAATTACCACATTACTCTGTGATGCCAAGCGCTTCGGAGGGAGTTTTAGAATTCAATACCATCCGAGTTTGATTGAGACTTAAAAGATGTCCAAGTGTCCAAGTGTATTATCACAAAGCAGAATATTTAAAGTCTGACAAACACATGAGTTTGTCACATAATGTTTTATACAGAGAAGATTACAGCTGCATGCTTCAGACTGTTCAAAATACTATACTGTATGTCACAAGAGAGCAATTTTCAATCGAACAATGTTCTGTAAGAATAAAAACTGGTCCTGGGTCAAGTAAAAACTCAAGTCTAAAAAAAAAGAGAAAATTCCTGACCTGTCAATCTAAGACAGAGATCGTTATTAAAACAAGACTTGGTAAAAGTCTCCGGGATTAAGTGTAATATAAGTAAGTATAATATATCAGTTTATAAAGGTCAACATGACTATTAATGGGTAGCATCTCATAAGCACAATTAACATATTTGTGTGTGTGTGTGTGTGTGTGTGTGTGTTTGTCTTTGATTATTATAACCTTGCTCCCGCCCCAAAAAGCCATTGTTGCTGAAATTAGGTGAAAAAAAAGAAATCATAGACAGTGTAGAAAATCTCTATATTTTTCCAACCAAACAAAAATCTACTGTAGAAAAACATTTGATTTTTGTGGAGATCATTTTTCATTTTGTGTTGATAATTCCAAAGCATGTTCCATCCATCCATATATTCCATTTATACCATAATACTCTCCACCCATCTAATCTAGCCAGCCATCTTCCAGTCCACCCAATCCTTACTGTATAAATCTTCATATTTTAGTATGCCCTAAAATAGCATGCTCTAAAATAGCATGCCCATTAGCATTCATTTAAACAGCACACATCCATGTACAATATTTATTCTAAAAAGTTGGTAAGGCTTCACAAAGCCCAAGCATTTTGCATTCTGTTCAAATATCATGAACTCCCTCCCTCCATTCATGCTAAACCTCATCAATCCATCCATCTTCATGGTCCTTCTCCTTCTCTTATAAATCCATCTATCCTGATCATTCTCTACTTCTCTTTCAACGTACAGTATACTCATATCAACACACCCATCCTCCTTCTTCTATCCACCCAAATCATTTTTTATTCAGCCTGCATCCACTGCCCATTCTGGAAATCCTCTGTTCATCTACTCTAAAGATCCTCCACCAACTCTGAACAACTTCATGCCATCATCCATCCATTTCTCATAAGCAAACTCTTCCATCTGCATTATTATTATCCATTCTCCATTCATCCAAAATGTCCTCTTTACAGCCTGTGCATCTTCTATATATCCTCTAACCAAGTAAATGTGAGTACTATCCAATTAATAATCCTTTCTATAAAGTTTAAATAACAAAAATCATCCTTCCATGCATTGTTCCATCCACGTGTCCATCTATCTACTGGCTCTTAAGAATCTACAGGTTGCTACATGATTAAAGCATGTTGTATCTTAGAGTATGGTATATTCCACTCTCTTCTGACTCCTGTCCCAGAACCTCTCCAGCCTGAGAGCTTTCTATAAATATAAAGTGGAGAAAAAGGAAAAAAAAAGAGGTTTTAAGGAGGACAGATGTTGAGAAAGAAAAGAGACTAAGAATCCGTAAATAGAATGCATTTAGAGGGGAAGGCAAAGTGATATTCAAAGAGAAAGCGAGAGGTGAGAAGAGAAATAGCTAATGGGAAAGGAGGTCTGAAGATGGAGTTTAGGGGACATGGTGGTGAGCAGAAGTATGGAGGTAAATGTGTAAATACATGAAGAACAAATGTGGAAGAAATGTGAGGTGCATGAAACGTGTTTTTAGAAACTAAGGACTATGGGTAATCTACATCGGCACGTCCAAGTAGACATTTAAAGTAGTTTTTTAACCTAATATTTTAATACAGTAACTGTTTCTTCAGAATGTTTTTAAGGCTCTCTGTTGCATGTTTGTAATTAGTTCATTAGTTCAACTCATAAAGGTCTCGTGTGTGTCATAGGTGGTGCAACAACACATTAATCCTTTAGGTCATGTTTTTGGACTTTGACCACCTTCATATTTTAGCTCACAGTGGACTATTATGAACAATATAATGTTATATTACTCCTACAGTTTTGTTATTTAATGATTCAATGAGTCATAGGTATTATTTTGTAGATGTTTATCTGCTAATATACCAGGAATCTAGTTTTAATAAGTATTTCTACGAAACCTTGGTTGCCCCATGGCAACTAAAATCTTCCGATTTGGCACCAGATGCCTTCTAGTCTTAAACAGACAATATTAATAATGGCTGGGGGAGCTGAAGTGATCATCCTTCAGCACTGGTACAATGACTCCTGCCTGTGCCTGCAGTGGACTGATGCTCTGGGTGCATCTTTGCTTTTACCCATCATGGAGCAACCCTAACTGAGATGAAGCAATTAAAAAAAACATTGATCAACCACATCTCAACATATTAATTAATATATGGGCTATGTCCCTCTTATTGTAAAACATACTTAACACAGTATAAAGTAGAATGTGTTAATACAGTGATCACAATACAAATAAAGTACATCAAGATCTTGTCATTATCTTTGTAGTTCTGTTGATTTCAGTACATTTAGTCAGAAACTCATTTGGTTGAAATGAGACAATGCTCAGGGATATCCCAAATGTCAGTTCTCATAAGAGAGATAATTCCCTCTGAAGAGGTATTGATGTAGAAATGACTGCTGCATTAACACCTTTGACTGGGTCATATCTTAAAAGCACCAAGCCTAAATGGGCATGCAAAAAGAATTTCAAAATTATAATTATATTTCCAAAGAGTAAAAACATATAATACGAAATAGGGATTTTTGTTCCTAGAAAAGGATGACTCATTCACCCACAGGAAGAAGAACACAGAACACTCAAATGAAAGACGTGTGTTATTCTTTATAAATAAGGCAATGTCTAAAAATGGCTTTACTAATAGGATCTGTGTTTTCTGGCTGTCCCTGTGCACCTTGTTAAGTGCATCACCCACCAGCTGCATCGTGGCTGGATCATCGAACAGGACAGTGATCCAAAATCCACACAAAACTTGCTTAATAGCCACCGAATCAAGATCAGACATGGATATGTGTCTCATTAAACACATATGAAGTGAGCTAAATAAGAGAGAGTTCAGAAGAATCATGAGAATCTTGGTGAATTTCATTTAACTCTACAATAACTGAGATCATGATTGGACCATTTGAGATGTGGCAGCTTGGTTATTATATTGTGTAGGGGGGAAATGTATTTTGTAAAAAGGATCTCAGAGGGATCTTTTGGTTAGTGTACCTCTTGGTGAGAGATCACTGACTGCTAGACATGCTTCTGCGAACCACAATAAATTTAAAAATAAATAAATAAAGACATTGAGAGGGGTGTATCAGAAGACTGTTGGAAACAAGACAAGATGCTCGTTTTGATTTGCTCTGCCAATCTGGGCCATTCTGATCTAGCTGTTAGGGGTGTTTGGAGCACTCACACACACACACACACACACAGACTGAGGACTGCCTAGAGAGAACGCAAGTAAAAACAGGACTGTTTGATCCACTTACACAAGCAGCTACTACAGTTTATGTCCACCATCCATTTACAGTTGGCACCTTCACTACACACAATTATCTCTGCCAACACCATTACCAGGCACCTAACACACAGAAAATTGTTGTCTCTGCGTCCATTACATTTTGTGCTATTGATACCTCAGGAATCTATTAAAAATTGCTATAAACAAGTCACAGCTTTTTCATACTTGGCCCCCCACTATGGAATAAACGTCCCACTTTAGTTAGAGATTCAGACACTCTCCAAAGTCTAGGCTAAAAACATTCTTATTTATTCAGGCTTTTGGTTAGATTTAGACTATGACACATGGCTCAGGTTAGCTCTTGCCTCTTGGCTGTGTTACCTTCTGGTTCTCTCCCTTTTAGCTATGCTGCTATAGTTAGTGCTGCCGGAGCTTCATGCTGCACAAGGCATCAGTGATTGATAATAGACTCTGTGTCCTAACCCATAAGTAACTGCATTTTCTCTTTTCTCTCCGAGGTGATGGAACGGTACCAGTTCCAGCACCACACACTCAGATGTTTCTCCACCTCAGCATCACTCTACTGGTCTTCATCAACAGAAACCAGTCCCACCAGAATGCAGTAACTCCATCATTTAGTCATTAAGAGACGATGTACCTCCAAGGACTTCCCACTAAGGAGTCATTTTAAAATCTATTTTGTTTTAAAATCTATTTTGTTATTTATTTTATTACTAATTTAAATGTTGTTATTGATTTAAATGATATTATTTAGTTAATTTTACTATTATTTTAATATATTTATTCAATTAACATCTAGACCACCCATGGAGGACGGGTCCCTTTTTAAGTTCAAGTCGCCCTAGGCTTGCTCAATTTGGGATTGGCCTTTTACGATAATATAGGATTGTAAAGCTGCTTTGAGACAATGCTCCGTTGTAAAAAGCGCTTTATAAATAAGTTTGAATTCAATTGAATAGCCAGCCACTATCGCCTTCGCTTGCAATGGTGAAGAAATCTGGACTGCTACGGACTGGAACCATATCATCTTTAGTTCTGAAGAGAACATCTGAAGAGGTTTTAATATGAAGGCATCGTGGTAACAGTGGTACAGTTTTCTCCAATAAATGTATCGTTTTACTCTAATTTTGTAATGAAATGTTGACACAATTTTAAATATTTGACCATTCAATTTTTGAAATTTTAGGTTAAGCTGAGCTTCTCTTGCAGTCTTAGATAAATTGCGTCTGATGCTGACTGTGATATCAGAGGTATAGTGGAACTGAACATGTATATGTCCTTTGCTATGCAAGTATACAAAGCTCCACCTCCCTGATCTCTGCAAGTGACAGCTGAGGTCTGCTGTGATTGGCATCCATTCTAAAAGCCATTTTCATTTTGGCCAAGCGGCTTTAGTGCTTAACCTGAGTGCAGCTCCCATCCTGACACATACCCATGCACACACAGACTCCCAGTGCTGGTTTTATACACAGATTACAGCTAGTATGATAAGACAATGATCATTTTGTAATACCACCACAAATTGGATATACTCAGTTTTTTAATACAATTCCCTAACAACTCATCAAATGATTACAACCAAGTCCACTATGTATTTAAATAAGGATTGTTTTTTTTTAAATATAACATAGATATGGGTGAATGCCTAGACTTATTCAGCAGAGCAATCAAGGACATGTTGTGAGGGGTTTACACCGTGCCCCATCCCCAACTTGCTACTGTAATGGGAAGAGATTAACTAATAGCAAGGTTTAGAACAGCTTTTGCCACTGAAGGACACTCACCAAGAGCACTGCAGTTTATTCACTTTTAGGCAGGAGCAAAAAGGTGGAATTTCTTTGTTTGATCATGTACTTAAAAAGTAATGGGACAACAGTAGAAGACATATTTTATTGCATATTTAGGAACAAATTAATTTAAAACTACATGTAGTACTACAGTTTATTTAAAACAATATACAAACGCTACCTTGGTTCTCATCGTTAGCTCTCATTCCAAAAGATTTGTAAGTACCAAACACATTTTTTTCCTAAAGGAATATTGTAAATTGAATGAATCTGTTCCAGGCCCCCTAAAAACCAGCTGTATGAATCATTATATTCAATAATGGAGTTGTGTTGTACAGGTCTTCCTTGGTTTAGTCAAATAAATCCATACAAGATAAATGCATCATGAACTGATGGGGTAAATATAGCCTGCAGGGCGAATCAAAAGCCACAGAACACATCGGTTCCTTCATTGTGGACTCCTTCTCAAAGGCTGCCAAAACCACTGTTAAAGTTTCTTCATCAGTAGCGGTCTTCAGACGACCACTCAGTGGCATGTCGTCCACAGTCTCGGTTTCATATAGTCTGGATACAATAGTGCTGTGTGAAATTGGTGATCTTTCTGTGTCGGTTGTTGAAGTCTGTGGCTGTGATACAGCAGCTGTGTTCCACAGACATCAGGATCAACAATTCCATCTTCACTTACCTGTGACAAACAATAAACGTTTTGAAATTTCTGTGTTAATAAGAAATATTGCAAATCTGCAGCAATCAATTACTGAGACAATTCTTGTCTTCTTTGATATTCTACATGACCATTTTCCCATTTGAAAAACTTTCCCTTGATCCAAAATGCTGGTTTCAAGATGGCGGCCATGTTCCGGACATAGCCTAAACGACAGCCCCATTCACTAATTACTTGCTGAGGTATTCAGATTGGTCAATTTCCCTTTTGTTTCTGAAATAAAATTGGGTCCTGTGCCTTATGACTCACCCTGTATACTGTATCATAGCAGTGTCTATTGCACATTTATAGACTAACACTTATACATTCATACTTAAACATTAACATATAGCTTATATAATAACCTTATAATAAAGTGTTCAAAAAACACATGTCATTTAGTGAGTAATGAATTGAAAGTGAAGAGTAAATGAAAAAAAACACTGGTGAATTCAGTTTACATGAGTTTAAACAAAGAACGTAAAATTTACAGTGTTGACCCTGCTTCTTTAAGACTTCTGCAGTTCGACCTCAGCATGCTGGATTTCAGTTTATTTGCAAAATTTTGATTGATAGAAACCCATTCTTACCTAATCAGTTTCTGTTTGTCCACTCTCTTTTGATCTGGGGAGTGTCCTGGCCATAGACTCAAAATGTCAATGTTTTGTTGGTTATCACTTTTGCCTTGTGACATGGTGCTCCACCATGCTGAAAAGAAGCATTGTTCTCCAAAAAGCTCCTAGATAGTTTTGTTACCATTCTTAGGCAAAATTTTGAGCAAACCCACTCCTTTGGATGAAAAGCAACCCCATACGATTGGTCTCAGGATGCTTCCCTGTTCGCATGACACAGGAATCATGGTTGACACCAAGTCATCTGCCAAAAGCCTTCATTTCACTGTGTTTTCAGGTGCACTCACATCTGCCCTTGCTTCCTGAGCAAGCTCTCCACTGGTGGTGAATGGATCTTGTGATGAATGCATCCTCTTTAAGCAACGGTCCAGACACTTGCTTGACTTTCTTGGGCAACCTGAAGACTTCTTCACTTTAATTGAATCACTCTCCTTGAAGTTCTCGATGATTTTATAAATGGTTGATCTAACAAGCTGTCTTTGCCATTGAAACCCTGAAGAAAACTGGCTGGAATGCAATGATTTCTGTGATAAGGTCATTTTCATGACATTCCATTTACATTTAATTGCAATTCACCTAATCACTCTTCACAATTAACTCTTTTAGAATTAATGCAAATTGAGAATATAAAAACTGATGCAGCAAACGTTGTGAAAACAAAATCCCCCAAGTGGACTGAATTACAATTAAATTATTTTGGACAGAATTAAGTAGAACAGAATGTCTTCCTTTTTTACCAAAAAAGCAGAGTCAGTGTTTTCTCAGCTACTAATGGTTGTGGAATCACTGACATTTGTACTCTCAGATTTTACTGATATATTTAATTTAGGTAATTCCCAGACACGCTTATTCAATGTGATTTACACTTGACACAATTGCTGCATTTTTCAAGAGTTTTGTACAAGGACCCACCAGTGGCAGCTTGGTGGTATTTGGTCCCGTCTGGTCCACTGCTACTTCAGCTATTTTACCGTTACCTCACTTAGGAGTTTGAAAGCATGATTCTGTTAGGGGTGTGCCCTGTGTAAGGCTTCTCTCACCCCTTCTCTTCATTGTGTATTAGTGTTGTTGTGCTTTGCTTTGTTTTATTTCAGTTTTGTGGAAGCTTTGGCAACAACTTGTGGCAGTAGTTGGGTCCTGTGTGAGACACATCTTCTCACAGATCCTCCAATAGATCGCAGCGGTTCGTTCCCTCGAGCAGATCATCTGTAGAAATCAGACCGCTCTATTTATGAAGCGACTTAGAGCGTGACTGATTACTAGTTCATTAGCGTGTATATGCCAGTATTGAGATCTCCTTGCTAATTAGAGTCTGGTGTGTATCAATGCACATTAGTTCAAAGCCCAGAGGCTTCGTAACAGATTCCAATTTTCTCATCTACATTTTCAATTAAACTTTTGGCTGGAACAATTGATTTTGTCTAAGGATAGTGTTAACCCTGGTATTTTAGGTTTTACCATAAATAATAAGGGTGAAACAATACACAAATTTCACAATACGATACATATTGCTATTTTTGCTCCACGATACGATACATTTTCGATACAACATGGAGA
>JAUZSU010125228.1:0-29574 GCA_034780255.1 Parotocinclus maculicauda | reverse complement strand
ACACATATATATATATATATGAAAATGCCATGGTCACAGTCATTTTACTTTAGCTTAATGTAGGATATATACAATATATAGTAAACTCCTTGATTTATGATAAATGTAACATATGTTGGATTTGTCTGACCTAATCCCCATCGTAAATTGAGGAGAACCTTCATTTTGAACTAAGCACCAATGGACATGGACCAATGTCAAAAGTCAAAGTCAAATTGCAGGTCAAGTTGCAAAGATCTATTGTTTATCTGGGCTCCAGAGCACAAGTATATTTAAAACTGGCAGTTGAGCTTAACATAATTGCTTGCATCTAAACCAATTGGTTATCATAGACTGTACAAATAAGAATTTAAACCAAGTTACCTAATGAATAAGTTTATAGTAATAGATTAACAACAAGCACACACTCACGCCGCTTAAGAATGTGAGCACTTCTCACAACAGCTGCATTAAAAATGTTTGAGGTTACTGAACACATAACCTTATTCCATGGACATGGTATTAGTAAACAGTCCAGTCTAATCTTCATTGGACCATTCAGTCAGTACAAATGGTGTGTGTAAACTCATTATGAACAGGAAAGTGGATCACTGCCTGCACAAAACAACGCTCAGATCAGGCTGTGTGGCCTTTTATGGGAATTTATTCAACATTAATATTCACAGCCAGTTTTACACACAATAAAAAGCAACATACATTAGCTGAATATGAACTCACATCTTATTTCAAAGCTATCTTTATTAACATGCAAGTTCACCCGAAATTTACATCTCTCAAATTTCTCACTCTGTTCTTAAGTCTTTCTACTAAATTTCAAAACATGGGATGCATGTCCAGGAAGACATAAAAGGACCAAACCTTTTATCAGTCTGACGGCCAGCATGTTTTATCATCCCAGAGATTGCTTTTTGACTACTCCACAGTCTAGCCGATTTTTACACACTGCACACTTACAGGTGACGAGAACAACTTTGAGTAACTGAATTGCAATTGAATTGAATGTAAGAATCTTATCAAAATTCTGCTTTAAAAGTAGGGGTGTGTGATATGTATTGTCTACAATAAGATCTTCATTAAGTGCCTTACCACAATTTTCTTATGTAAGCAATGCCACCTCCAATAGGTGGTACACAAAATAAAATAAACTATATTTTAAAAGCAGGTCCAACATCCCACCACACACCATGATTACATAAAAAGCATTCTAACAAGGCTTAAAGGTGTTCCGGGGTACAAAGGATAGCCCAACTCCTTAGAGTGTCCTTTGAATTACTAGTTATGTATTAATGGTTCCATATAACCATTATTTATGCCTTTAGTTAGAATGCTTTTAAACATTAGAGCCATTTATACATGCATAATTTTTTAAACCGATGCACACGCGCGCACACACACAAGTCACGATCAGGTCCTCGATGAGTGCAGTGTGTAGGTGCGCACTGTGTTAAGTGAGTGGCGAAGTGATCTCTGAGAGTGCACCTCCGTCGGCGGGCCACTGTGTAGGCGAAGCACATTACACAACTCCACTTATTAGCCTACATGCTTTTATATACATACATACATACATACATACATACATACATACATACATACATACATACATACATGCGCGCACACACACACACACACAGAGCTCTTTAAGCTGGCATCATGCAATTCCTGCAAATGTTTTAGCTGCAAATCTGCCATTCTACTTAAATCACAAAAGTTCTCTGTTGGATTTATATCCCGCTACTAGAAAAAGTCACTGAAGAACTCACTGGCCACCATGAAACCAGTTTGACATGCCTTCTGCTTTGTAACATGGTGTGCTACCATGACAAGAGTTGCCATTAGAAGATGGGTAAATTGCAGTAACAAAGGGGTGCACATGGTTAGCAACAATGCTTAAACAGACTCTGCCAAGTGAACAAAAATGTTTTTGTATGATGTAATATATAATTCTTAGCCACATAGCCTCGGCCAAAATCATAATCTGCCAAATATAGGTTAAAAAAAATTAGAAATAGAAAGTAGATTTCAACAATCTACACCATACTAGGCAAACAGACTCATACTGGGCGATTCGGAGCAATGATTTACTTGACACACGAGAACATGAGAATCATGTGAATTGAGATCTTGGGAATTTGGAGGCAAAGTCAAAAAGTGAATTCTTTGTTATGTTCTGCAAACCATTCCTGAATAATTTCTGCATTGTGGCAGGGTACATTATCCACCTGTCATTAGGAACTACTGTTGGCCTGAATGGGTATACTAGGCCTAAAACAAATTTTAGATAAATAATTATACACATGAATACCTAGTATTTCCAGCAGAATATACAAAGCATTCACCTCTGGGTAAGTGGTTTTTAATGTTATGGCTCACCTGTATACACACATCCGTAGCACATGAGAATGACCACAATTAATGCCTTATATTTCTTGCCTTTCTCGACACATAAATAATACTGCAATAGCAAGAGACGGGTTAAAACACTAGGAGCACTCCTTTCATTCTTCCTATCACCAAACACAGCCACCATATATCTGGTAATTAGTCCTGCTCAGCCATGGGCATGACAATGTTACTGAGGTTAAAACAGACAAGGCAGACAGGAAGTGCCTGTCAACCTTCCTCCTGGCCACCATTAGGACTCCCAATCAAGCCATTTCCACTGGAGACACATCATTAATTACCACAGACATCAATTAACCAGCGCTGTTTAGCGTACATGCTATAAAACCCCCTCCCGATAATGCTGATTTCCAACTTAATGTCATTACAGGAACCTGGACTCTCTAGATAAAACAATTATGGCAATTGAGCAGTGCTTAGAAGAGCGGCCGCAGCCTCCAAGCTGAATTGCCTATTCAGCCAATTATCATAGGATGGAGCAGAAGCTTGGCACTGATTACTGCTGAGTCACTTAGTGTATGCTAGGCCTTCTGTTCGAGCCACAGGACTGCTACACAACACGGGACAGGAGCTAGAACTGACGGGTGTATTGCATGTGCTTAGCATGTTCTACTGCAGCAGTCGCAAGATATAAATTCTATTTAACAATGAGTTTTACAGCAAACTAAATGACATTATCTGGATTCTCCCAAAGGCTTGTCAAACTTACATTAAGGGTCTAATCAGGGATTGATTAATTATCCATGGGCAGATCCTGGATTGGTAAAAACAGTCCAGACTCTGAATGGGAATATATGGATATGTAAAGTGACAGTCAGCAAAGTGAGTTATGTTACAAGTCTGTAATAATTAAACATTGGGCAATAGACAACTTAACATTCATTAAGACATTTCAACAATAGTACAGATATGTGGCATTTGATGGGTCTGATGTCTGTAGAGAGGAGGTCGGATCAACATCTATATGCTTTAACAACCATAATGACAAAAACATTGTATAACTCTGCCCATATTTTATTTAATAATTATAACAGATTTCTACAATAATTGCTTATTTATATACTTTCAGATTATGCTATTGACTTACTGCACTCGAATGCAATGCATTTTGCTTCATCTACCCACCTGGACACCTCAAGATCCAATCAATGCCTCTAACTATACAAATTGGTTCACAGTTACTTTTTAAAGTTTCTGTTTCATCTGGCTGATCTTCATATGGCAATATGGTAGCGTTCCACTTGAGGTATTGATGGGATCTCTGATGAATTTATGTATTGTTTGCATTAGTTTTCTTGTGAAAATTCCTTTTATATTTATAGAACAGTAGCCTAAAAAGAGAACATCTGGTGTACATCCATTCCGTGTTCTGTTTCACAGAACGTAACACACTCATAAAATGGCGCATACCTGTAATTTAAAAGAGTATAGTGTACAGTATGTCTGCAGAGTCAGTGATTTAATGGTAAGCTCCAGCTATCACGTGTGGAATTCTCTCCCCATAGGTTTCCTTTGGGTACAGTGGTTTGTTTTCATCTCCCAATGGCACACAGGTAAATGAACTGGATACAATAAAATACCCATAGGAAAAGCATGTAGTCCAATAATGTGTGGTTGTGTGCAAAACACTTTTTATATAAAAAAAATAATAATAATACAGCCCTGCATAACCTGGCTCCTCTTTACATGAGAGAACTCCTGACCATTTACTCTCCTCCACGCTCTCTCAGATCTCCCACTAATCCTACTTCCTGTCCTGCCCCAGACTTTCTTCCTGGGGAGGCAGGTCCTTCAGTGGCAGTCTTTCTGCTAGTCTATTTCTTTTACATTTAAATCTGATTTGAAGATTTGTCTCTTCCTCCCTTCCTGTTTTATTATATAGTACAGTATTTACTATGACTGGAACGAAGATCAGCGGAAAAACTTATTATGGAGTCACAAAAAATTTAAGTTTTAAATATTTGAATCCAACAATAAACAATATATGTTATATATGGCCGTTTTACAATTGTTAAAAAAAAAAAAACTAATGGTGGTCTAAGACGTTTGCACATTACTGTAAATAAAAGGGAAAGAGAGGGATACTAGAGGGATATTAAATAAATTGCCAGCATTTATTTAAAGTTGCAATGCTATGATATCACTGCTCACTGGCAACACTGAACCTTTTGGCAAGCTTCAGGTGGGAAAGGTATGCATAAGCTATAAACATGCAGCTAGAAAGCAGAGCCGAGTGTGTTTATGATTGTGTGTGTGTACCAACAAGACAGGAGAATTGTGAGTAGGAGTGAAAAATGGCTCTGTTCCAACCATAATGCGTACCTCTCAAGATCCCGATGAGTGTGTATGAAGGCAGATGAGGTTCATTCCCACCCCTGGCTCAGCAGACCTTAGGTCAGCACGATCGCAAGTACAGTGGTGCTCATAAGTTTACATACCATGGCAGAACAATAATGATATCACAACATCATTTATTTTATGCATGGTTAGGATTGTTCTCAAGCTATTTGTTAAGAAATAATTGATTTAGCCTTTTTTTTTTTTTTTTAATTATAATGACAACAGAAACTACTAAAATGACCCTGACGAAAAGTTTAAATTATCTGGATGTTTTGGCATGATAACATAAACACAAGTTGACACACACAGGTTTAAATGGTTACTAAAGATAACCATTCTAACCTGTGATCTGTTTGCTTGTAAATCAACGTTTGTATAAAGAGTCAGTAAGTTCCTGATAGATCCTTACACGTTTCATCCGGTTGGATTATGAGACATGGGGAAAGCTAAAGAATTATCAAAGGGTCTGCAGGGGAAGACAGTTAAACTTTATAAAAGAGGAAAATGATATAAAAAGATATACAAGAAATAAAAAATGTCAATCAGCAGTGTTTAAAATTGAATTACGTGGAAATTTAGGCATCACAATGTAGGCACCACAAATTACAGCTACAACTGTCAGGAAAATTGTACAGGATGCAAAGACCAACCCACAGACATCAGCTCTGAAAAATTGGTGTGGCTCTTTCAAGATTTCAAGGAGGTACTTGAAATAGCCAGAAAAAAACCCTTACTACACCAATGCCACAAAGCAGCTTGCTTACAGTATGCCAAACAGCACAGCATCTCAAGACTTTAAAATTGTTATTCGGACTTGACCACAACCATAAATGCTACATTAGGAGATTAGTCAACAAGGCCTATGGTGAAAAGTACACCATCCCTATTGTAAAACACCAAGGTGAATCTTTTAAGAATGTCTGAGTTACACAGGCACAGGGAACTTGGTTAAAACTGATGGCAGGATGACTCAGTAGTTAATGTACTGGACTGTGGACCAGGAGGTCCAGTGTAGAAATTCCTCCTCTGCCTCTGATTGGTTCTTGAGCAAGGCCCTTAATACACAATAATCTGTAAGTGGCTCTGGATAAGGGTGTATACTAAATGCCTACATGTAAATGCTTTGGTTTCAGGAACTGTTTTCGTTTCAGTAACTTAGAAATAAAGAAAGAAATAAAACCGAGAAATACATTTTCTTAGCACAACAAATTTGCAAACTGGAAAACAGTGCACATTAGTTGTCCCATCTTCTTCCAATTTTCCATTTTTTGCATACTTGTTAATTTTGACTTCTAATTTTTGCTTTTTAATTCTGTCCATCTCTTTATACCATTCGTCCACATTTCGCCCACTGTGTAAAACAAAACCTCAAGTGCTGCTATGTTCACATGCCTATTGTAATGGTTTTCGGGTTTACAAACCTGGCTCATTAATACGGCATTCCGTTGTGAGGAGGTCATAGATATGTGTTATTGTGGTGCTTTCAGCTGGGAGTGCAGCACAGCCAATCAGATTTAGAACTGGAACCAAAAATCTGTTTCATAACTGTTCTTGGCTGATTCTCACTAACACTGACATATCTCTAATTCATTACAATGCCATAATATGTACCAACCAAGGTGAAAAGGGCAGGATTTAGCTTTTTAGGTAACTCTGAGAGAAGAGATAATTGAGCAGTTTTAAGTAGACTTGTCAGTCTTGATAGACAAGCTATAGCTGTGAAGAAGTTCCATCCTTTCATTTTTCACTTCATTTTGGAAACTAACCACTGTGCACAGTATGAATATTATTACTTACTGCGGGAGCCACAACAGGCTTAAACCAGCCAAGATACCAGCACTAAAACACACTTAGCAAACCTTAGTGGAATCAATCTGCAAAATTCCTTATAACAAGAAAAATCAACCGATGGCAAAACATAGCAAAAGCTACCACCAATTACATCATAAAAGACACTACCAATTTAGGAAGTTAAGAGAGATGTGTTCAAACAACTTTTAGATTTTTTAGAACATACATACTCTGCAAAAGTACTGTCAAATTAGCACTATCAACATAATCCCAGAGAATATCAAGATTTAATTTTGGCAATATCACAAACCCCTAGTTGGGAGCTATTAAAATGATGTGCTGCTAAGATACAGTGTGGGTACTATATACAGACAATTTCAAATTTAAATGTCCTTAGTAATCCCATGCCTGGCAATTGTTTTTCTTGCCAGTGTAGAATATGCAGATCAATATATGGGTTTAGTCACTGAATCTCACTGAATTGTAGTCTGTATTTCTGTTTCCTGCTGAACCTGCCTAAGGGTGCATCTAATACCACAATTAGTAAAAACAGAAATTACAGCCCAGCTGTAAAAATATTCTTGGGGGTTCCACTTTTTCAAACCAAGTGTTACATTAACACTTCTTAATTTGTGTTTTATTTTACCTGAACATGGTACCACTACGCTGTGCAGCAAGTCCCAGAGTAGCTTAACTTGAACTGCTCTAACCGTGACAAGGCACATTGAAACTAAAGCATTCTAACATAACATAAAAAAAATTAATCATTACAAAAAAATATCAGTTATCTCCATTATTACACAACATGCTTGGTGTGAAAAGCATTTTACATCAAAAAGTCACCAGCTCCATAAAGCAGGTCTATTAAATCTGTTTAAACTACATTTAAATTTGATTAACAGCCATGCCCGTCTTGCTTTCAAGTATGCTTGCCTTACTACAAACTGTACATCCCCTTAAATGCAATGCATTTGTTTAAATGGAAAAGCTAAAAGTAAATGTGAGTGCAGGAGAAGTAATGTCTTTACACAGAACAAGTTATTCATCACTATGCTACCTTATTTACTGATAAACTGACAAGACGTAGATAATTAATCAAAACCAACATTCAGAACTTCTAACTGACGTAATTCTGCCCATGCTGGTCGTTATAATTTAGTTAAATCAAATTAAGTATGGGATTAAGTAGTGTCCCATTAAAGACACAACCCAGTGTGTAGGCATGTGGCTCCACTTCATCCAGTCAGCAACATGAAAGTAAAATGGAGGAATACTCAAACACTGAACAGCTTTTACCAAAGAAAATTGCCTTGTTTGTAGCTTGGACACATTTTTGCTTAAGCAAAGATGACAGCATAAAACGTCAGATGTTTCAGCAACAAAAAGTAATACCACTATTTCTTTCAACACTTTAAGCACAATCACATTTCTGAGTATGAGCCGTGCATGGTTCAAAAACGGAAAGACTGACAAGTGCCTCCACAAAGCAGCTATCAATTACAAAAGCATTTACAAACGATACGCAATATAAAAAGGATTCAAGAAGATGAAATTTCTACTGTAATGCAAATGATATGGCATCCATATTTACAGTGGAGCACAGTGGGTTTAAACACCTCGTTTAAACCCTCAGTTGAAGAGACACTGTGCCAGATTCAGGTCTCTGCATTGGCATTATTTACATTAATTACAATAATTTGGGACTAAGCAAAATAGAAAATTAATAACTGTTGTTAGCAAAAAGTACAATTTACTAATTTTAACCCTTTTTTTGGAACCTGATTTTTACGCAAAATTTTTTTTTAACCTTTTGCGATGACTGCTTTAATTGAAATTGGTCGGAATATTCAATAATAACCATAAGTAGTCTCTGTGTTTCATTCAGTTATTTTTCAATCACAACAATATGCCCCATTTCATTAGAATTTTTTTTTTAGAAAAAAAGAGCTCATTTATGGTACAAACCTGGGCTGTGAATTATGAGGGGAATAACAATAATAATTCCACAATCATACAATCATAATTGAGGTAAATCTATATTTATTTGATGGCATATTGCCTAGCACGACTTTACAATGTTGAAAACTGTGTGGCTTAGACAAAAGATTGCTTTTTACACACACTTGTTTGGTACGCATCATGTTAGGTATACAGTCTTGGAAGGCAAAATTCCTGGTACACTGTACATGTGCATCTCGGCTTAGTCTGTGAAAAATCATCTGTGAGGAACTGTTAGGTTACTGTTCTTCAATAACTGGCAGAAACACACACAAATAATACTAACACTGTACTGAAACACTTCTCTCCAAAGCCCAGTCAGAAACACTCAAGATTATGTTTTTTTGCGCTGCTATGGACAAATTATTTTCTTATTCAGTCACTATGCTGGAAAAAGTTTTAGAGAAACGTCACAACCCTGAACAACAAAGCTTCAGGATTAAGCAGACAGCATCACTATTCCATGTCTGCAACGGACAAAAAAAAACTCTCTACCCAAACCAGAAGTCAGACAGAAACTGTTACACAATAACCTCTTCTTAGTCCAAATTCAAACCTGCACATCTTAATGGACCAACCAAACTAATTAACCTTCAGCCATTTATGCATGAACTTCCATAAAACGATATTACCAGCACTTTTTTCCCTCCTGGATATACAACTCTGTGCACTGTTTAATTGGCTTGTGGATGTGAGGGGAAGGGACAATGAAATGGTGGACTGCTGAGTTCAGAGGAGAAAACTAAAAAGAAAAGAATAACCAGTTAACATTTAACAAAACCACAAGTTTCATATTTAAGCAGGGGTAAAACGCAGATGATAAGGGGGCGATGAAGAAAGTCAGCGACAGAGCAAACCCTGAGGTCAAGCGTAGTGAGACTCAGACGAGGTGTTTATGTTATGGCCGGCTGATCCAGCATACGCCCAAATATTATAACAACCACTGGCCATCCTTCTGGTTTGCAGTAATGGAGTCAAACAGCCTCATTTATACCAAAGTCTAGTTAAGTCACTGAACAGTAAAATCAGGCAGAGGAAAGAATGGAGAGATGGTATTACAGTGGTTTGTCTTGCAGATTTCTTGGTTACATGTAACAGTAAATAAGCAACTCTAAGACTTCCAAACTGTTGGAAGAGGGCCAGAATGAGTAAGCCTGTATGCAGTGGTGGGCATGACATGATGAGATGTGAAAGACCAGTCCACGCTTGCTCTTTTCCCCCCTCTCTACAGGAATTTGCTGTCTGCTCTAAGCCCTCACTGTCTTTACAAAAGCAGGGGGCAAATTCAGGTCAAAACTACAGCTATCAAATCAGTGTGAGATCTTGTGAAATAGAAGAAAATGACAAAAAGAATTGGAGCAGCTGTATCGTACACTGTCCTTACTGCCAACATTTCTTCTGGTAATACAATAGCGATGCAGACTAGCAAAGGGAAATGTTACATTTCCACCAGACAGTGTGGTACAGTGCAGTATGGATACTAATCTTAATCCAAAACTATCCATGACTCCAAGTACGGTTTTCACTCCTCTTTGCATAACTGTACTCATGACAGCATGCCTGCAGTAATGGTGGTAGGGAAAGCATGCCAACTCAGAAAAAAAACTTTTATTTTTTTTATGTTTTTTTTTTTAAATAGAGCCCATCTTCCGATATTTGACAACCTGCTAAATACCCCCAAATAAAGCAAGCTATATAATTGTCCATGTAAAAACACTAACATGTACAGTATTTAAGGGTGTAACAATGTGTATACAATAAGAGAGGGTCATATGACTATTTCAGACTGTGTAAACGTTAAACAGAAAGATGTCATACCAGAACTGTCATACTAAACATTTTAATACTTGTGCTGCAATCGCTGATATGAAGGTGTTTTAACAACAAAACTCTGTTCTATTTACTAGCTCAGCTCATGTTTACCCTAACAGAACTATAAACAAACCAAAAATAGCCTAGAGCTTCCTTAAAAAGTGTTTATTTGGAAACAAAGTAAAGCCAAAGACATTGGTGACTAAAAAATAATCATCAGTTGGGCCATGCTGGTTTGGATTTTACACAGTGGATGTGACGCAATGATTGTTTACAAAACATGAAAGACAAGACTAACCTACTCAACGCCCTAAAATACAAGCGTCCCAAAGAGTTCACTGAAAGCCAGATAGCACGGTGACCTCATGTGGGTGCAGAATGCAGAAACGGTGCTTAATCCAACAAACAATCATAAAGGCATTTAGAAGACCTCACTGAGGCTGTAAAACTTGACAGAGAATAGAATGCTGCCCAACAAACCAGCTGGAGACAGGCAATTAAAGTAACTTCTATAAATAGCTCATCTTCATTAATACCTACCATGTAAAATTTTTTTAATTTTCAACCGTACATTTTCTCTCAAGTTCTAACAACCTGCTTTATTTTTGAAACTCCTATTTCAAAGTCAGATTTATTTCAATAATGTTTTTTACAATAGCATTGTCTTAAAGCAGCTTTACTACTATTATGTAAGCCCAAGCCCACAACGAGCAAATCTAGCAGAAAAACCCAGAAGAATATCCAAAAAAGTTATAAGGAACAAAATTGGGAGGCCTAAGACAAAAAAAAACAAAAAAAACCACCCAAAACGTTATGCATATTGCCATTATTTTGTCCAGCACAGAATCTTGTGTCCTCAGCATTTGACGCATTCAACCGCTTAATCCTGATCAAGGGAAAGCGGGTGCTACAGGGCGCAAGGCAGGAACAACACTCAATAAGGCACCAATCCACCGTAGAGCACACAGACGCTCTCACCTTAACTAAAGCATGTCTTTGGGTTGTGGGAGGAAGCCGAAGTACCCAGAGTAAATCCATGCGGACATGGCAAAAACATGCAGACTAACCGCTGAAGCATTATATTTTATGAGGCATTGAGTTACAAGACAATAACAGATGAAGCAGAGGCCAAGAACTCCACAAATTAAAACTGAATGGTTTCCTACATCAAGCTGGTTATCCTTTCACTATGGAAAAAACTGCTTTTGTACAAATGTTGCCTTTTTACAAATAAATGACCTGAAAACAGAAAGCTCACTTAATTTATTTCTGTGTTCAGACAGTGGTTATAGACTGGGTGGCTTTATGGTGCCTTGTTGTTGTTGCTTTTCCTGTACCCACTGCAATTAAAATCAGTCGTTGAATCAGTGGTTTCACATTAGTCCATAACAAAATCTGAAGATAATTAGGGAAACCAAATTCTAATTTTCCCTAAAGAAAACAACCAGTAATCTGCTGCTGCTATTTTAGCTTTTTGTTCGTTCATGCTTTTGTTAAGAACATTTCTTTCTCATTTACACTTCTCCAGTGCAATTCTGTTACTGCATATGAAATATGATCTCCAAACAAGATAAAACTGTTAGAAATATCAACTTGACATTTGCTTTATGTATGAGCACAGAAGCAAAATCGTTATTTATACTAATTGCCATGGTTACATTCCAGCATGCTTATGTTCTACAATGCACAGTGGTGAATAATGCTACTCAAAAGGTGTTCGCCAATCAGTCAGCTAAGTACATATACAGCACGGCCATTAAAGTCTTGCTCGCGATAGACTTTCATGAACATTAATTTAAATAAGAATCACCGCAATGAGCAAATTCGTGCCACCTACCTCTGAGACGAATACGCTTCATGAGCAAAACATCACGACAATCTCTCAATGGTCAATATGACACGTGAATTCCAATAACTCTTCTGCTTTGCCATTGGTAACTTAAAGGGGCAGGGCTTTAAATAATAGCATTGTACAACTGTAGCCTTGTGTAATAAAACCTTTTAAAAAAAATAACGCTTACCAAATTCTTAAGCTGACAATACAACGAACCCACAAACTTTCGTCCTTTCACAGTATTTCGAGAGGATGCTACATTCAGACTACCTAGTGCTCATCACTAGCTCACTAAGTTAACTATTAATTTAATTACTATGTAAACTGTAAGCACAGACCTATCATTCTTACTACTCAAAAACACACAAAAGAAAAATGAGTGAAATTATGATTCCTCTTCATTCAAAACCATTTAAGGGCTTATAAATGTATTCCAAGTAGTTAAATATAAGACTGTTAAACAGTTTATCATGATCATAAAATTAACTCTATATAATTTTCAAACTATATACACAACATTTCAAAGTTGCTAAATATGTTTTTAATGGGTTCATCCTTTAAACCTATGCAAATTCAATATCTGGATCTGACTCTACAGGATCAACTTTTATCTCACCCAAAAAGCAACAAGATATTTTTCAACATTGGTATAACCCTACACAGGATTCTTAGAACCCTCCACGAAGAGTAAATAAATGCACAATGGTTGTTTAGGTGTGATATGGTTCTAAACAATGTGAGATCACAGATTTGCAACTGCACCTCTGAGTTCTAATCAAAGACTAGATGGTCCCAACCACCAGTTAAGACAAAGGAAAACTGACCTGTGACAGGGGCTTCAATATCCAGAAGGTTCTTCTCAGAACGAAGGATGGCAGCCCCCTCGCTGATGAGGCGCAAGGCCACACTTTCCTCCACGCGACCCTCTTTGGTCAGATGAGCCTTGAGGACATCGACTTTAGGCTTGCCTTCACTGTCAAACACCTCTTTCACAGTCAGCCTGTGGCTGGGTGGGAATGGAACCGCTGGTGAAAAGAGAAAGAAAAATATCAAAGAATTAGTGTTATAGAGGTGCATAAAACTGCAGAATTCAGTAGTGTCTTAGGAGCACTCCTAGGTTACATACTTAAGATTGAATACCTTTTTAGCAAAACGGTGGTGGTGTTGTTACTGTTTAAGTAGCATGTGAGAATTTGCATTATAACTGAATAACAAGTTATTTTATTCAGGTTCATATTTCTGGCTGTTTGCTTAAAAGTGCTTTTAAAAAATATACAAGCTGATAAATTTGCTCTTGGACACTGGTGTAAGAAATAATCAAACTATTCTTCAACACTATTCTGAGGCATGAATGTAAACCAATAAACGCAAAAGGACATGGAGATCAAAGAATGGGTGGTCAATCATGAATGGATGGATTATGAATTAAGATAAACAGATGGAGATGACTAAGGGTGGATGATAATGAAAACACAAGCAATAATTGATGGATGGATAGAAAGATCATAAAAAATGATGGTTGGATAATAACTGATGGATGATTATAAATGATAGAAGGACGATGACATGGACAATAATGGAAAATGGCTGGATGGATGTAGATGTACAGTATAATATAAATATCTAATGACGGAAGAATTGATTGATGGACAGATGGATGTGGAGGGATAATGATGGATGGACGGAGATGGATTAAAAATGGTGCTTAATAATGTTCGCTGATTAGCAGATTTATTGTTGTAATTTATCGTGAATAGATAGAAATAGGCTTTATTGTCTGGTACTCAAACATTGAGGTAAACACGAAATTAACCTGCAGCATAAAAGAAAACACAAAATTGTTTTTTTGATTTATTATTTAACCTCACTTTCAGCATCAATAGGTATTCAAAGACAGGCACAAGATTAAGGTACTGAATTAACCTAACGCACGTCCTTCAAGTGTGGGAGGAAACCGGAGTACCCAGAGTAAATCCATATGGACATGCAGAGGACACGTTAACTCCACAAAGGCAGAGTCTGAGATCAAGAAGACAAGATCAAACCGGGGACTCCTCTCCCTTTAGTAAGGCAACCTGCCGGAATTCTGTGTCACAGTTCCATAAATAGACATAAAACATATCAAAGAAAATAAATAACTAAATAAAGAAACAACTTTTATATAATCTACAGGTAGTCAAGTGTACTATTTAAGTAAACATTTCTGTTCGATCATAACCACAAACTACAAAAAGCAAAGACTGAACCCCAAAACTACAGGTCATTTAGCATCCAAATTACATTCTACAAAACACAGACACTGAAATGGACGCTGATTGGACACAGTCACATAAGTTTTTTTTTAAACATTAATATTAATAAAAGCACAATATGAAAACATTTAGTACATTTAATACAGTATTTCTCATATTTGTATCTTTAACAAAACTTAAAACACCTACCGAAAATGAAAAAGAATGTAGAATGACATTACGTTTTTCAAACCTTTCAATACTGTGACTCTTTTCTTTTTATTTTTAATGGGTGCCAATTCAATATTTGAATCTGACTCTACAGAATCAACTTTTATCTCACCCAAACTGCAACAAGATATTCAAATACACTTCACTATTAAAATAAATGTTTTTCAACATTGGTGTCAGCAGGTGTCGCAAAAGTTCGCTTGTACTAGATCTCTGTCCTTCAGATGTGAATTAAGATTGGTATAAGAGTCTTCTTTCTTATTATACAGTAACTCAGGACCTCTGTTATTAAAGCAAACGGGCATTTATCAGATGGACATTAAACAGCACAGGTACTGATGTGCTGATGAAACATACATTCATTATTACACACGCAAAACATCTGGCTCACACTCATACATTACTCACAGAAACAGAATACTTACAAAGAAATCAACATAATGATAATCAAAAATGTGTCTTGATGAATTAGTTTAAAATTAAATGATAATTAACAGAATGTATACATTAGACTATTAGGATATTTGCAGATATCTAGATAAACAGCACAACCAAGCCCTAAAAACCTGCTCACCCAGACTCGGAAGATTGAAAAAGTAAAAAAAAAAAAAATAAGCTGCTGCTTTAGTGAACGCTAATTGAGGCTTTGAACTGAAGAAATTAGCAAAGCTAAACAATAATTGTTATTCAGCTTCAGTCTCACACATGACTTCTTCGTTTTATCTAACAGCACCATGGTTACCGGTGCAGCTAGCAGCCAATTAAACGCTGATGGAAAATCGGAGAGAAAATGTATTAAAACATTAATAACAAGTATAACTGCATCCTAATATCTGAAGCAATAGCTAAATTTGGACTTAAATAGCTAAGGTAGAATTGTGACATCTGTCAATGCCTGGGTGATTTACTGAATCAGAGTATAATTAGATTAAAAGAGAAATTAGAAATAGAATACATCACAAACGATGTATGTATAACAAACATCCCTATCACCTTGACAGACCAGTCTGTCTTGTAGATGTAGCTGGTCACACCACTGCAGTGGTGTTTTAGCCATTATTTAATGCCACTTCGCTGGCTAGGCGGGAAGGCCATTACGCACTCAAATCGATGCCAATTTAAAGTGACCGAACAACCTGACATGCATGTTTTTCGATTGTGGGAGGATACCAGAGTAAACCCACGCAGACAGAGGGAGGACATGCAGACTTCACACAGGAAGGTCCCAGGCCCCTCCACCCGGGGATTGAACCTGGGACCTTCTTGCTGTACGGTAGCAGTGCTACCCACCGAGCCACCGTGCTGCCCATAATAAACATAGTAAGTTTGTAGTTATACCAATAATACCATAGTAAATACCAGACCCTACTTTGATTTTCTACAATACTGTAGCAAAACTAATAATTTTTTATTTGATTACTGAACAGGTACAATAAAGATAAACTTTGTTACATAACATGAAACAGATGTAATGGATATAGGCATCTAGCTTAAGCTAATTTGCAGATACGACGGAAAAATGAAACAAAAAAAAATACATAAAACGCATACATTTTTAATAACAAGCTCCAAGATAAACGCATTCATTCTGTTATTCTTGTGTTTCAAATTAACTTGTAAAATGTTCACAAGTTCTGTTTAAATCACTGTTTTAATTTAAACTGAAAACTTTTTTTAAATTTTAATTCTAATTTCTGTGGGTTACATAATCCAGAAATGTTTGCCTTTACCCAGTGTGGGTTCCTATGAAAAAAGGTAAATCCTGCTACCACTAGCTTCTGCTAGAACAGATATATAGTACTGCCAGTATTTATATGAGACTAAAACACTGGCACGATGCTATTAACACCTCAGCTAGTTAAATCACATGTCCTCCTCCAACTCCACTACTAGGCACTACTGATACAGCACTGTGCCAATTCAGATATTTATGACTTAACACTGCGAGACTTAAATATTGCTGAATTATCAGGAGTGGTAATATTTCCTTCCACAAAACACATCCATGATTCACTTGGACTTGTTGTAGATAGAGACTTAAGACATGAGGGTGAATGAGAGGTTTGGCCACGCAATACAGCTTGGCACATTTGCAAATCCATTTTTCCAAATTTTCCACTGCCAAGAGACTAGACCCAAAAAACCTGTGCTGAATTGGCTCAGTTTTCTGTCAGTGTACCAAGAACTACTAAGAGCATATAGGTATAGCTACAAGCAGCTCAGCAAAATTCATATTAGCATAACAACGGTATGCCACCATTTTCCTTCCTTTCAACTCTTCAGATGTAATTTCTGACAAAATAAGGCCATATAAGTTATGTGTTTTTGTCTTAATTGTTTTTGTTAACTCAGTAAATGAATTAGAAATAGCTACCTTATTGGAATCCTAAATTTTGCAATTAATTTGAAATACATAGCATGCATGTGTAATCCTATCTACAAGGATTACAATTGGATATTTATAGAAAATTATAGCATTGTGTAGTCACCGGTTTTTCAATTAACATGCCATCTATAGCAACTCTATCTCTAACAATCTTAAGAAACCTGTGTCAGAAGAAAGCCCATTCTTTGGGCCACCAAAACCATAAGCTCTTTGGAGCTCCCTAAACACTACCAGGATAACTGGGTTAGGACGTTCCACACTGTTTGGTGGAAACGACAGGCCCAACGTGGAATTGGACTGTGACTTGACTGAAATGTCACTAGACACACAACAGCTTTTCAACACCATCTGGTGACCTAACATTTATTGTGCAGCAGTAATTACACAGAAGACGCAGGAGCAGGTCTGCTCATTCGAATAGTACGAATTACCAAGCACAGCTGGAATTCAAAGTGCATCAGAGCTGATATTTTACCCCCTGCAGAACAGAAGAAACTTGCAGCCTTCTCACTTAGTGATCCACTAAAGGAAAAAAAAACGGTGAAGAAAGTCAGCTTGGTGCATTCACAAACTAAAAGTGTTCACTCAAGACGTGGAACTGGCTCATTACCAGCATCAACTATGACTGTGCTAACTGGCTTCCCAGAACTTGTAATGAATGAGCATGTGGGTAATATGACATTATGATTCACCGTACGACACATGGAATTGTATGGAGTGCATTGATGAACAGGGCAAAGTCTGCACTGAATCAAAATAAAACACTAAAAAGCACTAAAAACAAGCGAAGGGGGGGAAAAAAAACCCATTCACCATTTAACAAGTAAAACTACATGGGTGTCCAGTCTTCGTGGGTGTTCTAACAACAATTATACACAAACTCCTGACCAGCGATGGCTTGGACAAAGGAATGAGCAAGTGACCTTTTCTGCCCTGTTCTCATGCTGAAATAATTTGTACTTGCAGAACTTCCAGGAATTCACAGGCAAATGTAGAGAAAATTCACCACTATGTCCTACGAGACAAAAATGAATTGAAGAACGAAGAGGAAAGTTTCACAGTACAATAACAGCCTTTGTAAGCATCTGCGCTAAAGAAAAGAGTCATTTAAACATCTCCAGATATTACATAAACATTTTGTGTTTCCCCATCCTTACTGGTTTAGGCTATAAGGTACATTGCCACAAATAATTCAGGTTGCACAGGCAAGCTTTCACACATAGTGACAGCATGCAACACAAAAGGAAAACTGCTGCATTATGCCCATTCCCATACATTATGGTTTCAGGGGAAATCAGGCTAGTGTGTTGCCTCCTATTAAGGCACTAAAAAGACACAGACCAATGATTTTGTCACTTCCACATTCATTAAGATGATAACTACAACCCCACCATGGTGCCAGACCTATTTTGTCATATTTCTATTATAAAATGGAAACACTATAGGCTTATGCCTGTTACGTAATAATACAAATACGAATAAGCAAAGTTCTAGTATTCACCATTGTGAATCTAGTAACGCAATCTAGTAGTGCTGTCACGATTGTTTTATGTAGCAATTAGCCAAGGGCTAGAGTAAAATATTTGGAAGTTCAGCCACATTTCCACAGCTGTTTAAAAAGTATCTCGAATATGCATTTCATAACTGCAGTACATGGCCCAACATAATACACTCATAAAATAATTGCGTAACAAGGCTGTTTCAAAGTATCACAGTATTTTCTAAAGGTCACGTTGGTCTTAAGCAGGACAGAGTAGTCTGCCTCATTATCACTTCCCTGAAGCTATGGGATTTTATTTCATCCTGTTCAAACAGAACTGCCTGCTCTTAATGATAATACTGAACATTCAGTTCGGAACTAGTCAGGTAGAATTGACTATGTATGAACAGCAGATTCATTGTATCAAGTCACACAATCGATGACAACACAGTGGAAATTTTGATGAATTCGGGTTTTATAGTTCATTTATACATTTCACATGAACATGCAGAGATCTGATTTTGAGTATTGGGAAGATGTTGGCCTGAAATCAGTATCAGGTAGTAAATTTCACTCAAAGCTCAGACACTGACAATGTTTTGAAGTTTACATTTGTATTACAACATTTAGCAAATGCCCCTTTCTAAAAAGAATTATAATTAAAAGGGTTAAGGGGTTAATGGCCACGCTGAAGTCATTAACAGTGGTAGCTTTATGGCTTTATACCACTTGAGCCACTATTGTTTGAAAGGTGCACGATTAAAAAAAAATCAGTTCTAGCACTGAAAGTCAATTTCTATTAATTTACAATAAAATACTTTAGCAGACATGCAGACCATTATGCATATTTGCTTACTTTCATTTGCTAATACACATCCTTTAATTTCATGCTTTTAACACATTCCAAAAGATGTTGGGGCGTTTAGGCATGTAAAACTTTGTAACGTGCCATTCCTTCTCACAGTGCTTAAAAAACATTGAAAGACACTGATGTCATTATTCTGGACATTGTTAATATCAGGCTTTAACTGCACAGTAAAGTTTTAGGTGGCAGTTGTGAATGTAAAAAACAGTTTTTAAACATTTCAATAATTTCTCACATCTGTTGACAAACTAGAGCTCCTTTGCCCTCCTTTGCTCCTCAGACACTCAGTCTTACATAAATACAACTTTTATACTAAATCATGATCACCTGTTGCCATCACCTGTTTGAAATCACATTTTTTATACCATCCCAATGTTTTCTAATGTCAATGTAATGTTTTCTAATGAGTCAAATGTAAATGTAAATTATTAAAAAAATATATACTGCTCACAAAAATTAGGGGATAAACATGACAAATCTTAAATCTAAACATACCAAGTGTTGCTCCTCACCATTTTCTCAGTAAAACATAGAAGGATGAAGTGGATGGAAATGTACTCAGCAATAAAACCCTTATCTAGGTTTTATGTTAAGGCTTATTTAAATTCTTATTTGCATCATGCCTACTAAATAGCCAAATCCATACTGTGTAAGACTTTAAACGCATGGGTTTATATTGTACAGGTGCTTTAATATATGCTTTTGATATTTCGTAGCCTACCGTAAACATGTATTTATAAGAAAGCACTAAATATCTCATGTAATTTATTAAATAATCTATTGAAAGCAAAAGGCAGATCGAAAATTCTTAGTCCACTGGCAGACACAGGACAGTGGTTGCTGCCTGGATGCCCAGTTTATGCAGCAGAGCATCTTACTCCACAGGGGTTCTTCCCGTTTTCCTTTTAGTTGGCTGTTATCACTAACCTTCTTATAACCCATGGTGACTTATTACTTATTTTACCAACAATACAGTAATGCAGCTGGGGATGGGATTAACCGAACAGTCGAAGCCGACCCTCGGTCACTTGATGGATCATCGATCTCCACACATTTCTGTCCTTCATCCATGTGATCCATGAAGTATTTCGGCATTATAATGGAGTAGTTTGCCATTGCTTTCTCCCCCCCTCCCCATTTATCCAGGCTTGGGACTGGCGTGCAGCTGTTTCCAGTTAGATGGCTGGGGTGTTTTGCATACATAACTCAATGACAATTTGGAGACGTCAATTAGCCTAACACGCATGTCTTTGGGCTGCTTCTAGTTACACGGCTGGGGTTTTTTGCGTTAAGAATAAATAAATGTGCACAAATTTGATGAGCTGCAAGGTGGTCAAATACAGGTATGATCGTTTTCCTTTTCTACATCATAATTAGATGGTCAATTTCGGGTAGACAAAGCAGCATCTTTTATGAAACCTTTAATCTTATAGGCACTTAGAAATGACACCACTACTCTGACCCAAGTTCAAGCCACTGTTCATGATCCTGACCAGGAGAAGCAGGGTTCAAACTGAACTGATATCAGACAGTGCTCACATATGTGATACTGGTATTACATCAAAACATCATTTACATTATTACATCATTTATATTTTAGATGTTAAATCAGATTACCACCATGGCACCTCAATAGGACATGATAGAACACAAATACAAGTTAAGTTAAATAATATATGAAGGATTTTTAAGGCAGTAATATCTGCAGCACATGCTATTGATTTATTTATGGATTAGTTTCATTAAATTATTTTCAGAAAAGGAAAGCAAAGCATTCTTTCTAACAATCAATTATCCCGCTCTGGGGGAATGGAGAGTATAGAGATTAACCCAGAGTTCACTGGGCAGAAGCAGAGACACATCCTGGATAGGGCATCAACCCAAATTTCAGGTTGCACGCCCCAGCTGGGATTTAAACTCAGGCCCTAAGGAACAGCTGTTTCGAGCAGCTGGCTCTTAGCACTGAGCCACCAGAGCTGCCAAATTATTTCTCATTTATTTCTTAATTATTTATGTATTTGATATTAATAAGGAACTCTGTTGCTGCGTGTTGAAAGAAAAACTTCTTTCATCTCTCATCACTGACCCTGCTACTCCACAGATAAAACAACCTTGTAGCCATACAGTTCTTCTCACTTCATCTGTCCAAAGCAATCTCCTGCAGCGAATGCCACAACAAAGTGCACATTGGTCTGTAAAAGCATTTGCTCCAGCTACTTATCCAGAAGAAAATAGCCAGAGAAAACAATCTGCATGAGCTCAGCTAGCAATAAAGAGGGTGGGAGGGACCAAGAGGGTACAGTCTTCTGTGAGGCGACACAAAATATTTTGACATGTGAGGAAACTTTTCCAGGCCCATTTATGGGAACTCTAACGAGGCGACTCAAATGAAGTTGGAGCAGCAGAAGAACAGCTGAAAATCTGCATAATAAGAGGGATTTTAAAGGAAAACATTACCCACCCTCACTTGCATATCAGCCAATTTCCATGCATAATGAAAGCTTATCATCATGTTCCTCACTCAGTAAAACAATCACGGGCTCATGCATAATTCCACCCGGGGATTTCTGCAACTGATAAGGAAGTGCGCTCCATGCCCCAATTGTGCCAAATAACATTGATCAATCAATCCAGATCAAGGATAACATTACTCTTGTAAAAACTGCGGTAGCCTAGTGGTTAAAATATGATGGTCCAGGGTTCAAATCTCACCTCTGCCCAGCTGCCACAGTTGGGTCCTTAAGCAAGGTCCTTAACCCAGCATTGCTTGAATTGTAAGACTGAATGAGTTGTAAGTCGCTCTGGATAAAGGCATCTTCTAAATGCCGTAAATGTAAATAAAAAAACACTAAAACATGATATATAATATATGATATATATTGTATGTCTATTTTAGTTCCTGACCTATCCTATTTATTTGCTCATAACCAAGTATGTCCAATATTAGCTAAAAGAAATAATAATTTAAGTGCTTTTATTATATTTTACCATTTTACATATTGCAAAAGATAGAAAACTATAGGCTGCTCTTTGATCATATTTAAAAATCCTAATAATATTGAATTAAGCATACCAACTAAAGTGATCATAATAACTGTCAATTTTATATCCATAATGCTTACAAAAATGAACAAGAAGGAAAAATGTCAGGATCACATCCCGAAACACATGCTCAAGCACGTCTTGGAACTCAATTACTGACTTACTGCACAACCTCTCTCTAATGTTTTTGAAAAGGTTACAGCCCCCTCTAGACCTTGAGCTCATCGAAAAGATCCATTAACTGTAGAGACAGTGCTCTACAGTGTGTATCTCTTTGTGAAGCAGGAGACGTATTTGCATCATTTTCATTAATAAAAAAGAAAGTTTGTGTCAATGGGGTATACGGAATTGAAAGTGAATTCTAGTTGAAGGATATAAAATAAGAGTGCTGGCAGAAACCAGACGCTTTAGCCAAAAGCTGCTTTAATGTATTCATAAGTACATTCATTTTAATTCTAAAATGAAAGTTGATTTAGGCTGAACTAAAATGACCCGGTTACACTCATACGCTTTAACGTTTGTGTAGAGCAGCAATAACTGTATTGTTATCAGAAGAACTGAATTCTTAATCAAGGGTCACTACCCATGTGCACTACTTATGGCTGATTGCTTGTTTACAGAGAGAATATGCTTGCCTTTAAAAAATATGCATAATACAGAATAGGGATGTGACAGTTCACTCTGCTCACGATTAATTCACAAATCAAATTTCTCACAATTTGATTTTACATCTAATAGACATTTCGATTGATTTCTATTTTAAACGCAGCCCATTTTCTAAACAAAAAAAGAAGATCGGTCCCTGAAATTCAAATAAACTGCTAGAAACAGAGGTTTAAAATTAGAAACAAAATACTCTATTGTAGCTTCAACATATCTTAAATAACAGACTGGAAACATTTTTATTTCTGGAAAATTATTTCAAATTGTGTTTTTTTTCTTTATAAAAACTAAGTTTAGTCAATTGCAATTAAAGGAAATTAGAAGGGGAACTGGATATGTGCTTATGAGCGTAATGTTTGATTGCCCCTTCTGGCGTTTAAAAATGCAACTGCATTAGATGGCGTAGTACAAGAACACACAATTTGCAACACCGTATTTGCATTGTGTTTTAATATACTCAAATCAAGGCAAGTAAACAGGCACAATCTTATAACGAAAACACACCCTTCAAATCACATCAGACAAGTACAGGGAAAATGACATTACCTTTGGTGCTGTTGCACTAGGTGAGCACACTTGTGCAATTTTGCATTTAATAATACATTCCTTCAGCATCAACTGTAAGATTTTATCACCTTTTTTTAAACAAAGTGAAATAAAATGTAATAACACTTGTCTAGGACGCCTGCCATATCATTTTGAAATGACAATTCTTGTACAAAAATAAGGCCTCAAAAAAAACAAACAAACAGAAGGCCAGAGACCCCATAATTCACACTCATGACAACACCTGTACTCTCTGGAGATTTTGGAGAATTTTATTTCCCACAACTCCACAGTTGAGTTATTTACCAAGGGCATACCAAGTTTGTCTTTAAGATAGAAGTGCTTACATTTTGGGTACTGCCTTATGTCAACATTTACTTTAAGGATGTACTGAGGTTTGCATGTTGTCTTTAACTTATGTACATTTGAGGTGATTATAATTGATGAGGAGTTTTAGGCTTGAACTTGTCATATATAAATAGACACAACCACTGCTAAATCAATACTTAATATACATATTTTTCTTATCTGTTATGAGCAAAACCTGTACTCATTTTAAATGATGCTGTCAAGGCAAGACTAAGTAGTGCATTAGAATGCCCCTAAAGACATGGAGGTATTTTGAAAAGTCATTTTTAAACAGGACTGTGGACATGGTAGTGGGTGCATTAACATGATTAGTAGAGAGTACATTACTAAAAGAATCCACTAATCAATTCCTCCGCCACCTGATGTAAAGCATCACTGATGTTTGTGACAGGCATATTAAAATTTGAACTTAGAACTACCGTTACCTGTGGTGGAACTGTGGAAGCCTAGCGGTTAAGTGTGGACTATGGACCAAGGTTCAAATCCCACCTCTGTCAAGCTGCCACATGGCCCTTAACCCACAACTGCTTGAATTGTAAGACTGGATTAATTGTAAGTCACTATGGATAACGGTGTCGGCTAAATGACATAAATGTAAATGTATCTAGCAGGTCTGGTTGCTCCAGTGGTAAGAGTCAGCTGGTGGAAACGTGGGTCTGAGTACTGATGCCTTGTCCGGGGTGTACCTTTGTCTGCACCAAGTGAATTACAGGGTTGGGATTTAGAGCCTTCCCATGACCCTGACCAAAATAACTGGGAGTAAAACAGGATGCTTTGTTTGCTTTCTGTGACTCTAAATAATGTAAAGGTATGTGCTGTTTAAAAACCATCCGATCAATGTCATCACTGGAGGTTTTAACAATTAAAACTAGTTACAATACAAAATATAAATCTGTATTTTAACTGCAGGTGTTGCTGGTTAACCCGACATCCAAGCAATGTTCAGGATCCACAAGCAGAGGTGGGAGTTTAATACCAGTCCATGTCCTGTGTGTGCAAGCATTTTTCTTACTGGTTGTGTGCTCTCTCTACCTGTTGAACCTTACTGAACTATAACACCATAATATTACAACCATGACTAAATGGCATGGATTGATCACATCGGGAGACTGACACAAAGGAAAAGGTTTAGTAGAGTCTGATAAACATAGAGATAAGATCTTGATTCGTCTGTCTGAAATGAGCATCAGTGTTCTCTTTGCCTTCAGATGTAAAGCTCAGTCATTTTAACTGACCTGTCGCTGAATCACTGTAACATATGCAGCAATTAGTCAGATAAACATCTAGAGCTGGTGGTGGTGTATGGTTGTTCGTGGTCTGTTCTGTGTGAATATTGCTGTGCTCTGCAGCTAGTGCTGCTGAAAGTGCTGAAGTGGCACTAGCAGCTCCAAGCCCCTGGGGGTTGCTGAGTGAAAGATGGCAACACAACACCAGCGGGCAGCACTTTTACCCTGCCACCCACTCAATCCTGGCAGGGGTGTGGGAGAGAGAAAGAGGATAGACAGAGAGAAGAGAGAACGAGACGAATAGAATAACAAAGAGTGGAGAAAAGTACAGTAAAATGGATGGTACCGCTCCAAAATCAGAGATGGCACTTTCACCCATGAAGGATGAGAGGAGATTCCTGTTTGCGGTTAAGATGGAGCCAGAGAGACCCGGTGATCAATTGTATTACCAAGATGAGAAAGTGGAAAGAAGGAACCTATCTTCCACTGCCCACAAACACTTAGTACTTCTATAATTCCTGCCCCAGCATACTTAAGTGCACTGTGATGATTGAGGGAGGGGAAGAAGCAAAGGAAACAGAAAACATTAGAAAGACCCAAACAATTACAGGGTGAAAGCAAGTCCAGTGTTATGGATGTGACATTTAGACTCGTAATAACTTGCAAATGTCTCACAGCCTGCTCAAGCTTAGTGTCGCCGAGGCAGTGTTTTTGCATTGCCATGTGCTTTTTTTAGGGAGATGCAGGCAAATGTGCAGTAAATCGGAATATAACGATGCATATGGTATCAGTGTTTAGCATACACCACCATACACCACCATAGCAGTTGTTGGGTTCTTTCCCAGGTGGGACTCACATCACAAATTCCACCAACTGCTTTAACAGGTCTAAATCCACAAAGTTTGGATAATACAGGGGGCAGAACTCGGTGTGATAATTTTTATGGTTTGTTCATTTTTATCATCATCAGTATTGTAAGTATAACATCACATGGGATCAAGTTACATAATTCAGAATACAGTCTCTCCAACTGCAGATGCATGTTTTTGTTTACACACATGCTTAGCTCATCAAAATCTCTCAGACTTCTCTGTTTATACGCAACCTACGGGAAATATGAGCCAAAGTTACAAACAAGCAAAAAGCAGAAAATGTTATCAAAACAATGCAAAGCATGCCAACGTAACTTTTTTCACGTTATCCGAGCTTTCAATCGCCTTGTTTGCATTTAGGCTTAAATTAGAGCAGACTTCGCAAAAAATATAATCCATAACAGAAGGCCAGAAGAATGTCCCCTGCAGCAACAAAAACATTCACTGGATGCCCAAGTGACAAGAATGCTCTGGATAAAAATCAAGGTGCAATTCAAATCTTTGTTTGGTCACATGGTATCATGAGCTCCATTAAGTACTTGGAGATTTTAAATACAAACCTGGCAATCTCTAACAAGAAGCTAAAGCTAAAAAATGGATGTGTTACCCAGAAGGACAAAGATCCAAAAGCATACTTTCAAATCAAAATGACTGAGCACTTCATAATGTTCAATCCCTTCAATAACCTGTGGGATGAGCTGAAAAGACAGTTCACATGGGTGAAACCTGGAGGATCTGGAGAGATTCTGAATGGAGGAGTTTCTTAGATTCCCAGCTCCATTTTCTCAGCGTTTCAGTTTAGCCCAGCATTTAAAGTTGTGTTGGGGAGAATTACAGTACAATTAAATCCCCAAAATCACTATTTAAACACCGCAAACCTCAGCAGGTGGTCACATTTTCGCTTCATAAAAATGATGCAAGATAGTCTGGGAAATACCAACAACAACAAAAAATACTGTCCATTTTCTTCATCACTGGGTGACACCCTTATTGTGCACATGTTTGAGTTTATAACACCCTCTCTTGGATCACTTTATTGTGTACACCTCCTTGTTTCAACACTCACTGTTCATTTTATCAGTTCCACTTACCATATAGAAGCACTTTGTATTTCTGCTATTACAGACTGTAGTCCATCTCTTGATCTACTGATCTACTTTCTTTTCCAATTTACTCTGTTTTCAAATGGTCAGGACACCATATTAGGCAATAGTTGGGTGGTGGAGCATTCTCAGAACCACCTCAGTGCCCACCACCACCCAAATGGTACCTGATATGTGTGTGTAGAGAAGCAAAGTAGAGAAACTACATTTTGAAGGACTACAGTTTGTAATTGTGGAACAAAAAAGTGCATCTATATGGTAACGTGGCACTGATAAAATGCAAATGATTGTAGAAACAATGAGGTGTACCTAAAGTGATTGGTGAGTGTACATTTATTTACAATAATTGTAAGCAAAAATCAATTCCAACTTGATTATGTGCTACTGGCTCATACTGGATGCTCTGAAAATAGAACACGTGATGTTGAATTTTATTAGTCGATCGCTGACAGAACGAAAGGAAAACCCTCATGGCAAATACACGATTAATTATTGATCTACTCATAGGTAGGTGGAATAGTATGGCTTTTTCTTATGATCTAAGAAAAATGTTAGGAAGGCTGTGATCTATAAATTCTTACTGCGCTGTTCATCAATTCCCAGGACAGCCATCGCTTCCTTAGAATCCTCACTTTTCTTGAGCGTTTGCTGAAAGAGCATGCAATAAATAATGTACAGGGGGATTAGTGGAGACATACAAGGCTGTAATTGCAGCTGCCAGTTTTCATTTAGCAGCAGTTCAAAAGAAGGAAAATCCAGAGCACAAATGAGCAGTAATCCCCCTTTAAATCCCTGTCTACTCATAAACACCATCTGAATGAAATTTTCTGGTAGCGCTTCTTGGTACCGACAGGTCATACAGAACGTTGTCTTGGAACAAAGTATTTATGCCTAATTCCTTCAAAAAAAATACAAGCAAGGTACGATTATCAGTTCCCAAAAGGTATAAAGTAAACTGCACGAAGAACAAAGAGAACTTGAAAGGCAATGGCCGGCGTGTAACCCTCCTTCCCTATGAGAGCTTAACTTTAATCCACATAGGGGCAATGAAAACACAGAAATCAAAGACTGAATACTATCTACAACATACAACATCTTGAATATGAAACAGCTGGCAACATACAAACTAAAACAAACAGCTTTATGTTCTTCTATCAATATAGAAAGCGCATCATAGAAGCCAGCAAGCATACAATGCTTAAGAAGAAAAAACTGACTTTATGGCAGAGCCTGTTAGCCTGTGACAGTGGGCTAGAACACAGGAGGTATAGGGGGTTTTAAAGTTTAACCTTCTGAAAAACTGGAATTTAAACCTCAATCATGCTTCAAATTAATAGATAAACAGAAAACTAAGCACAGCCTGTGTAGACAGGTCTAAAGCCCAATGAAACAGAACTGAAGCCAGGGTCAGGTGACGCCCATAGGCATCTCCATTGGAGCATTTCCTGGCGCACTCTGATTTGTAGCATGTTGAGAAAGGAAAGGAGTGTGTCCAGTTGGACATGACTGGTCATAAACCTAGTGAGAGAGTAACACCAAGTCCAGGATAGAGTAAATAGCACTGTACAGGATTAGCAACAGAATTGGCACACCTGATCACTATCACCGAAAGTTGGCATCCCATATGACTAGAAAACAAACAACACTATCTGCAGTACCAGTCAAACGTTTGTACATACCTACTGAAATCAAACATTTTTCCTTAGTCTTGCCATTTGTATTTAAAGTCAAATAAAAAAAAAAACTTTGTTATATAAATGTAAGTAGTCCCCAAAACAAATGTTTTTCAAAGAAAAGAAAACAAACAAACAAAAATTATTAAGTCATCATTTTTATTTTGTGGCAACAAGCAGAAAAATTGCAAGGTGAATTTGAAAACCTTACATATTTCATTTGTGGTTTTAGATTTGCATTTAATTACACACAGACAGACAGACACGAACACACACGAAGAGAGAGAGAGAGAAGAGAGAGAAAGGAGAGAGAGAAAGAAAGAGAGAGAAAGGAGAGAGAGAAAGAAAGAGAGAAAGAAAGAGAGAGAAAGGAGAGAGAGAAAGAAAGAAAGAGAGAGAGAAAGAAAGAGAGATAGAAAGAAAGAGAGAGAGAAAGGAGAGAGAGAAAGAAAGAGAGAAAGAGAAAGAGAGAGAGAGAAAGATATTACTTTTCAACAGTAATCTAAACATATCTACTTTTACATTTTGGTATGCAGTAACTGTGACCAGATGGAGATGGTGAATGGATAAGCTGTATGTATGTTGTAAGTGTTTTTATTTTTTTTATTTTTTTTTATTTTTTACTAAACGTTTAAATATACTTTAAATATATATATATATATATATATATATATATATATATATATATATATATAAGATATTATATATATTT
>JAUZSU010125217.1:0-17557 GCA_034780255.1 Parotocinclus maculicauda | reverse complement strand
ATTATTTCCCCATTCTTATTATACGTCGTGGGGTACACCTATCCCGCAATTTGGGTCCTTAATAAAAACACCACCTGTCATCGTAACAAAAACCTGCAAAAAGTATCTACTAACTACTAGACAACCATACATGGAAATACCCGAGCGCTGTCGGTCACGTCCAACATGCTGAAGTTCTCATAGGACAATATATGGAAGTACACCAGTGTACACGGATGCTGTCTGTCACATCCAGCACATTGACACAGAACACACTCACGCAACCATACACGGAATTACCCGAGTGCACACAAACATTTGTCTGGATTTAAATAATACCAGCTGTGCCTGAACCCTGCCTTGTCACACCTGACGACTGCGCAGACGTGCCTTGATTGTGCACACCTGTCCCGGACCAGCGAGGACTATTTATAAGGTTCATCCGCGTTCATGCGGTGTGAAGCTTTCTTTGTTACACTTTATGATTTGGACTTTGTTTTCTTTTCGACACAGGTGAGGTAGGATCTTCTATTGTCATTTTTAGTCTTTGATCCTGTCCACCTGTTGTCTTATGTTTTTGTTCTGTTTTAAGTTCCGTTTATTCTGTTACAATAAACCTGGTTTGTCCCACACGTCGCGCTTGCCTCCGTCTCCTTCACCGTTCGTGACATGCCTGTTTTTCCGTTACAAGATTGCCTGCCAATTTTAATTTCAACAAGCATTTGCATCGAGAACTGATCAGTCCCTCAGCATCCAGATAAGAATGCAGGACAGAATGCATGGGACTGTGACAACAATGGCAGATTTAAACAGCCTACTAGATGCACACTGGGCAAGGTTCAACAAGCTGAACTTCAAACAGCAATAAGCTGAGAGCAAGATATGCCAGATAAACCAGAGAATATATTCAGCACCCATACAGGAATAATAATCTCACACAGTCTGTCTCTGTGAGTACATTTAATGCTGGCTTGATGAGTTTGTAAACAGGACACCCATGCAGCTTGTGAGGACCTGGTAGAGAGAAGGCACAGAAATGACCACAGCACACATAGCTAGAGAAAAACAATAAGAAAAGGGGACAAGAGGAAAAAGGGGAAAAAAAGCTCACTTAGGCCCAAAACGTTGAAAGGACCCACCCCCACCTCCACCTCCAAAGTGTCCACCTCAATGAGTAATTGTTTGGCAAGATGGGGCTGTTTCAGAACTTGGGTGGCACTAAAGGCCTGTTTGAGGCTGGTGAATGCCAAGTTGGCTTCAGGTGACCAAAACATTTTGGGTTTTGGATAACGTGAGATGCATAAGTCTTGCAGTAAGGACACTGTAATTGTCTCACGATATCTCTTGGTCAGTGCAGATCAGCTCTAGAAAATGTCAATTTTCTCATGGTATTTATTATTTTATTTAATTTTTACATTTATTTTTGTGGAAATACAGTGGGGAGAATAAGTATTTGATACAGTGCCAATTTTGCAAGTTTTCCCACCTACAAAAGAATAAAGTATGTAATAATGAAATCAGGAAAATTTCTTTTTTTTTCATAGGTACACTTCAACTGTGAGTGAACAAATAAAAAAGAAATACAGAAAAATCACATTGTATGATTTGTAAATAATTAATTCTCATATGAAATAAGTATTTGATCACCTACCAACCAGAAATAATTTTGGCTCTCACAGATGTGTTGAAGAAGAAGAAGACCTCCTTTTCTGCACTCCTATTTTACCTGTATTAATTGCACCTGTTTGAACTCATTACCTGTATAAAAGACATCTGCCCACACAATCAATCAATCACTCACACTTCAACTTCTCCACCATACCCAAGACCAAAGAGCTGTCTAAGGACACCAGGGACAAAATTGTATACCTGCATAAGGCTGGTTTGCTCTGTTTTAACAATTGGAAAAGGGATAAAACACAAGATAACTGTCAATGTTCTTCTGTCTGTGGCTCCATGCAAAATCTCACCTCATCGGTTAAGGATGATTCTGAGAAAGGTCAGGAATTAGCCCAGAACTACACAGGATCAACTGATCAATGACCTGAAAAGAGCTGGGACCACAGTCTCAAAGATGACCGTTAGTAACACACTACACCGTCATGGATTAAAATCTTGCAGCACATACCCAGGCAAAGTTGAAATTCGCCAATGACCATCTGGATTAGGCATGGAAAAAAGGTCATATGGTTGGATGAGACCAAAATCAAGCTTCTTGGTATGAGTTGTATCCGCTGTGTATGGAGGTAGGACGTCATATTGTTTGGATGGTGGATGGAGTCATGTCATGGAAAGATCTTGGCCAACAACCTCCTTCCCTCGGTAAGAGCATTGAAGATGAGTCCTGGCTGGGTCTTTCAACATGACAATGACCTGAAACACAGCCAGCAACTAAGGAATTCTTACTCCGTAAGAAGCAGTTCACAGTCCTGGAGTAAGTTAGCAAGTCTGCATGTTACGGCTCTGGAGGAAGGACCCAAGAATGCGAATGGGGAATTCGCGACGCGGGGAACAGAAAACAGGGAGAACTAAGGGGGCAGAGCAAAAGGCTCTCCAAAATACAGAACGGAAAGAAACCGCTTCGGGGCACGTCCCAAATCGGGGGACGCGGGGTGCCTCCGAAGCACTAGAGGACGAGCGTGAGCTCAGACGCGCACTAGGAGTGCGGAGGGTAGGTTGCTTGGGGCTGCGTCCCAAACCGGGCGACGCAATGTGCCTCTAAAGCACCAGGGGGCGAGCGTGAGCTCAGACGTGCGTTGAGCGCGAGTGAGGGGCGCGTCCCAATTCGGGAGGCGCAGTCTAGCGGAGTACACTAGAGCGGGCGAGCAAACGGTGAATAAACCGCGAGGAACCCTGAACTTAATTCCCTATATACTAATTTACCTCAGGGATTCCTCCCCTACCCATCCGTCGGCTTTAAATGCCCCGGGATGTCATCAACTGAACGTAGTACCTCGCGAAAATGTCGGTACGTAATGGCGGACGTGCAAAGACGGAACGACCTGCGTAGCGAACCACGTGTGACGACGTGGCAACGTAGTGTGCTGAAACTCCCGTTTAAGTAACCAGAGTCCCAGGTGGATCTAATCGCCACGTTAGTCACAGAATGGAATATAAGTGGCTTTACCGATCGTTCCGTAATGACGAGTTGGGACGACGGCGGCACGGACGGGAAGCCGCGGTGAGTCTCCTAACACTGCAGACCTGAACCCAATAGAAAATCTTAGAAAGAAACTGAAAAGATCTGGATAAGATCTATATGATGGAGCGGGCCAAAATCCCTGCTGCAGTGTGTGCAAACTTGGTCAAGAACTACAAGAAACATCTGACCTATGTGTACTTACGATAAAAATATTAGGAAAAGTTGCCAATTCGGCAGTGTATCAAATACTTATTTTTTCCACTGTAAGTCACCATGGGCACGAAGGGTAGTGATAACAGCCAATGAAAAAAAGAAAACCCTAAAATTAAAGCATTTAATGTTTTTATAACAAATTCAGTGTCAATGAATTAACAATGTGTACTGAGGTCCCACTGTAGTTCATAAATAATCTACAATAGTATTTTATGTCATGATTGGATGGTCCTTTGTGATGGCCATGGGATTAACATGACATGTGAAAGCAAAGCTTACTGGTATATTGGCCCTGGGCATTATAGGATTGTAAGGACTTCCACTGCACCATCAGGAGCATTAGGGGCACTATGGCACCTTCAGGGGTCTCTGTAGAGACATCAGCAGAGTAGTGACATCAGGAGCTACTGTATCACCATCAGAAGTGCCATTCTGTCATCAGGCAGGATGGGACTTGCTGCAGCTATGGGGCATCATATAAGAAATCTTTTTTTAATGCTTAAAACATGATTTTTCCACACATCAAGCACTATGCTGAACCTACAAAAAACAAGGATAGTCATACACTAGTCATACACTGCTGTGGATCACTTTCGTGTAAATCTGAAGATTGGCCAGATAATGCAGCAACATAGCTATGCAGTGCTGAAGAAATTAAAGAATTACAAGTTGATGTTTTTTACATGATCATTTTATGTGCAGAGCAAATCTTACTTCTCTATCACACGCAAAACACTTGACACAGAAGTGCTACAATTAGCTTATTGCAACAGTAAATCCCCCAAACAGACTATACAACAAGTTTATATTGTTATTTTGTTAGTTTTATTAAAACTACAACATAGAACATTTATGGCACATTGATAATGAATGCAACATGCAGTTTGATTTTAGACAAGGGTGTGTTCACAATGGTAACATTAGCTATTAATGTAAACACAGAACAAAATATATGGAATTTAAAAAAGAAAGAATCGCATTAAAGTCTCAAAGATGTATTTTACAAGTACAACAGTATATATTGGACAGATGTTTGTTCTCATTTTAATACATTTCAATACTCATATCATTTAACCTAAAGGACATTTCCACATCACAAGGGCAAAATTTTTATGTATTTCATTAATTTCAAAAGTTGTTGTCTTATTTCTTTAGTTCTCAATCCATAAATAATTGGATTGAAACAACTTGGAAAAAGTAGGTACATTGTGCTCATAAACACACGGCTGAATGGAGAGAAATCGTTCCTTACTCTATATAACAAAAAAGAAATCAAGGCAAAAAATAAAGTAAATGTAATGACAATTATATGAGTAATACAAGTATTCAGTGCCTTCAAGTGGGCTTTACCAGAGGTTAGAACAGAAGCAAATATTAATATGTAAGACAAAGCAATTAAAAGGAAATCTAAGGCAGGTACTAGGAAAGCAGTCAAAAGTCCTACCAGGTTATTGATAGAAATATCATCACAAGACAACTGAACCAATGCCATATGTTCACAAAAACAATGATGTATCACATTTGTTGAACAATAAGACAATCTTGCAGCCAGACAGACCACAGTGGTGATTAAGATTACATTTCTGATTAATGGCACTATAATAAACTTTAAAAAGTTAGATAATTCCATGTACTTGTGATAAAAAAGTGGCTGGCATATTGCAAAGTAACGATCCAGGGCCATTGCCAGCAATAAAGTACACTGGCAGGACCCAGAATAATGAATACAAAACATTTGTATCAAACAGCCCACAAGAGAAATACCATTCCATCCAAATAAATAGCTGAATAGCATATGTGGTACAAATAGCATTGGAGAACACATGTCCACAATTGCCATAAGACCAATAAGCACAAACATTGGAGAATGCAAAGCCCTGTTTGTTATAATCACATAGACCAGAACTGAGTTTCCAAAAACAGAAAGCAAAAACATCAGAAAATAGAGAATGAATAACATTGGTCTCCAGTCATCCACACCATGAAAACAGTCCAGGCTGAATTCTTTGAAAGACGCATTTTGTACAGCGACATCCTGCATTTTGCTTGTTGCTTGTCTTTCCAACTTTGCAGTACTTTGCTAAGTAGCTTTGGTCCTGAATACCAACATCGATACATTCAAATTTAATGTTAAGCTATACATTTTACTTAGATTAAGCCAGAAAATTAGGTTTATGTTTAATATCAAATGTTTAATATTAGACAAGACTGGTATATTTAAAAATGAATCCTGATAACAATTCCACACTTAAGACAAATTATCTTTAAAGCAGTACATATATACCTATGAATACCACAAACCAATTACTCTCATAAAACACAATAAAATTTGTGTATCCTTCAAGATTTTACCAATCCTTAATGAAAGCTTTCCAAGCCACCCAGACATTAAATATAGCCTGCTGTCTTCCCTAGAGACACTCATGTCACAAACATATGCCATTCATTCTCATCAGTAATTTAAGGTTTCATGGGCATCAAAAGTCTTAAAAGTATATATGTGCATTATTACTAAACTTAACCTCTTCATGTAAATGATCTTTAGTACTTGTGAATAAAAACACATTTCCATATCTAATAATGATCAAAAAGTAGGATACAAAGGGGAAACAATTATTGTACGTTTGGTTAACTTGAATATATTTACTTTGAATGAAATTTAGTTTAGTTGTTTAAATACTGTTTGTTTAATGTTTTAGCACCTTTTGACAAAAAGAAAAAAAATACATTAAAATAACATTGGATTTGCAGGGAACAAGGATAAATGGGAACAAGGATAAATGTAACCTCCTTTTAAATTTTTTTTTCAGGTGACTCACTATTGTTTTCACAATATCTTAAAAGTTAAGTGACTTGTTAATGGTGCATTAGGTAAAGTTACACTAGGTTAAGTACGCCAGGTTACTGGCTCACTAGAAGTGATTACAAAACATGTGAAGACAAAGAAACAGTCATACCTAAACTGTATACACTTTAACACACAACTATAAAAATAAAGCACAATTTAATGCTACAATAAATACTAAATAACGAAGCAAATACCAGATATTGCAGTCTATGCTGGGAGTCTCAAAGGCTCACCACACCAATCCACATACACCAGAAGGCATGTACAGTATGTTGTGTTTGGGTGCTGTTCAATCAACCAAACCATACCAGTTCCCTGTTCCATGTTGGTCAAAGTTGCATCATGCTAGTCTGATGCTTGATTAGCTAACAAACTTATACAATCCAACTTTGACCAAAAGGAAACCAGCCAGACCATACCAGTTCCATGTTGGTAAAAGTTGGATCATGCTGGTTTGATGCTTGAATAGTTGATGAACTCACATAGTCTTTCTGGTAAAGCTGGTTGATAAACATATCAATGTCTAACCAAAAAATGAAAACCAAAGGCTACTAGGGTTTTGACATAGAAAAGAGAGAGTTATGGTTCTCTGATGTGTACCGGTACATGTGACCTGCCGAAATAATAAGATTACCAAATGAGATCGGGTCTCACTTATATTCAAAATAGAGATTATAGATTATAGATCCATTATAGATATAGTCATTGTTAATTATATAGGTAGTCCTTTTACAATGGCAAACCTCTAGAGACTGGACTGATAATATACTACAGTTCATAGTATTGGATTTAAAACTCTCCATAAAAGATGGTGAGGTGAAAATTAACTCGCTTGCACTCTCTTAATGCTTATAGAGAAAAATTATTTAAATAATTCAGAATTACAATGCTTCACTGTTCATCTTCTTTTTATTGGAAGAACAAGACAATCCTGAAAGAGAAACTTTATGCTCAGCTCTAGCTGTCGTTCTATGGTACTTATTTCTTTCCTTGATAGCCTATGCATAAGTCACATACAAATTAGAGAAGGTGTCTGGAGGGATTACACTGGTGACACTGTTCATCTGTAGTAACAAAGGATGGCCCTCATGGACTTAGATTATTGGAAAGAGTGTTAATTATCCCAACCTTGAAATGTCAACCTGCCAAGAAGTTGGCTATGATATCTTTGTGTCTATGGCTATGTGTCTTTGATTTTCCATGGTTTAGGTGTGGGGATGACAGTTTCTTCTTTCCACATAAGTAGAATCTTCCTAGTTTTTCCAGATTTCCCAGACGTGGTAGATGTTTCAGAAACTGTTAATTTTAATTAATTTAATCTTGTCCAGTCCCCAGTCATGTGATTTGTTCACCCAATATAATATCAGGCTTTTAATGAAAGTAGCTCAGATTTGCATATGGTGCCCAGAGTAAAAAATAATTATGTATAATAAATTCCTCCACCATTCTTTCCTTAGCACTTTTATAATGCTGCCACAACAGGTCCATTTGGTCCAGATACTTTCATTTAGGTTGAGATGAGGATATGTGTGATGTACTTGAAGTGATAGCTGATGAACTCATGACTGTACTATGTTCTTCATTTTGATATCTATTGCGTGGTCTGATTTGCTAGGGTTGGATTCTTGGTCCATTATTAGTTGTGGTAGGGTGGTCCCAGCCTTGCTACCAGATCAGTAATCATTAGTTTAGATTTGATCATCATTTGATTGGATTTGGGTTGTTATGGGCAGACTGAGTATTGGCCTTGAGGGGGGAAGAATTTCCCAGAAAGGTAGTTATACTGCTCACAAATGTTAATTTTTGTCAGCAGTGTAGTTGAGATCTGTCTTTGTTTTGACATGTACCTACCATTTAGCAGGCCACCAATAATGTCACTGAGGCAAATTATCTTTCAAACATGAATTTTACAAATTTACTGGCTAGCGTTTGTGCCTCTGAGTAGTTCCTTGGTGCTTTTGATTTTTTAATTTTTTTCTCTTTGATTATGCTGCTTCTGCAGGTGGTCGAGCCATGTCTTAACCGTTGGCATTTCAAGCACCTAATAAGGTTGTGGATATAAAGGTCTACAGCTGCCCTCTTAGTGATCGGTTAAATGTGATAATATAGGTGTTTGATTTGCTTGATTGGCCTTGTTTCTTAATCTTTTTCATTTAAAATCCTTCTGGGTGCATCCTGAGATGCTAGAGCTGTTTTAGCCTCATCCATGAATTCTAGCTCACTGGTGCAGATGACAGCTCTGCAGCTGTTTAGGGACGGATATGAGAAGGCCTTTGTGTAAATGACAGCAAAGTCTTTAATCCTTAAGATATTGTCTGCATGAACTTTATTCAGGCATTTCGTCAGTATTTGTTCAGACCTGAGCTTCTTTAACACTTTTGATAGTGCCTGCGAATAAAAGGAGAGAGTGTAATAATGTTTGCTAGAAAGATTGCTTGATAATAAACTTCAACCAGCTTTCATTTAGGTTATTGAAAAGAAATCCAAATGCCTAATCCTAGTTTTAATCTTAATTGAACATTTTCCTTTTGGGGCATGGAATTTTTAAATTGTACTGTTTGTTTAAGGTTCATCAAACCGCTGTTTTGGAGCAGTGGTACGTGCAGCTCACCAATCTTTCCCTCTACAGACACACTTCAGACCTCAAGGCAAACAAGGCATCCCATTTGTTACCTTTTGGAAACAGCAAGGGGGTGCCAAGGACTTATTCTATCCTGCTTCCCCACATGGGGCCATCTTTCAGTAAAATCTGATAAAAGTGAGCAGTTAAGTATCTACTGTTGAATATTCCATTATTCTGGTTAAATTCTAATTGTCTTACTGATAGGTACAATACAGAGCAAGAAAGCTGACAGAAAGTTAACAGAAAATGGTCTTCATATATGTTGGTGGTCATCCAGACTGAGGGGAGACTGTGATGCAAAAGTACTTGTGTATCTTCTGCATACAAGTGCATCAACAACATTTATATAACCTAGATAAAATAAATAAATTCCAAAGTAGAGGTGGGTAATATGTTTTTTTAAATAATAAAAAATTACAATATCTGCACAATCTGCCTTAACAGAGAAATTGCAATAGCAATCATAGTACCAATAACATTTTATTATGCATGCTGAAAACCCTGACATGACAGCCTAATTGTTGTCTGTTTAGTAATTGAGCTCATGTTAAACTTGACAGACACATAATCAAATCAGTAACAGCCTACAGTGGACATGATTGTCAAACATTTTATCATTTTATAAACCTAAAGATTGCCCTAACTTTGTCACAGGGATTAAGCCTGCCAAATTAAATACTGAAACTAAAGAACAGGATGGTAGCAGAGCAGTAGCAGAGAAGGCCACATGGACTCTGGACAGCCCAGACAGACCACCAGTAGAGAGGATCATTTTGATCCACTGACGAGCATGAGCATCTCTCACAGTTTTGTTGTCTACGATCCAGACACAGATGGCCCCTTTACGATGCATGTTTGAAGAACAAAGAAATTTGTTGTCACTGTTCCCATGTCCTGTCATTGACAGTCAACCACCGTCACTATGTACTGGAACCATATATTATATAGTGACAAATCCAGGTTCTATTTTGGGTCAGAGGAGGGTTGGGTTTACTTATGGAGGCCTCATGGTGGTCTGGCCAAACTGGTACTAAAGCTACCAATTAATTGTACAATTTTCCTTAATAAACTTACATAATCTACTGTTGTAAAAACTTTTATATATCATCATTACATTCAAACATATAAACTTTAATTCTATTACAAGCAAATCCTTTTGGTTAGTTTTTTTTTTGTCAGTGAATACATACATAATTATGACATGTTATATAGTTTTTCAGTCAATGCAATATTTCATTTTTATACAATATTTCATTCAGGAATTACAGGTTTAGTTTACAGATTAAATAAGGCCTTAATATGACCACTGGATTTTAACCTCCACCATTGCAGATATGCACACATGAATGGTTTGCTGCACTTTACTGCAGGTCACAACAACCCATTTCAGGCTCATTGTCTTTATCCATGGATATGTTTCAAAATGATTCAAACAAAAGAAAGTGTAACAATGACTGTTGTTTAACATGGTCAAGTCCAGTGATGTATTTTCCTATAATTAGATGTTATTGTTTATGAAGAACAGGAACAGGTAATTGGTCAACAACTAATCCAAAGAGACATGGACATAATTGGTCTCATGGTAGTGCAAGTTGTGGCCCTTAGTCCACTCCTGCTGTTTCCTGTTCCCTTGGGAGCAATTTATTGTGTTTTCTTACAACTTAGCAAGTACAGAGTTGCTGTTGATAGAGCAACAAAAAAGCAACAAACCCTTAAGTTAAATGTCATACAACAATAGGGAATACAGTAGTGTCCAGCACATACTGTAATGTATTTTTTCTGCTTTTTCTTTCCAGGTACTGAGCGTATTGCACAAGGTTGTTTAATATTGACCAAGTAGCAAGACCATTGTATTGATCAAATACTCACAGTAAGTGTCAATTCCAATTGTATGAGTTGCATGTGTTTGTACATGGTGGAAAGTACATACCACAGGTCCGAAGTAAATGATTTAAGGATAAGGAGCCATACATCAGAGGTGAAATGAAGGCCCCTAAACTAAAATATGTTCCTGGGGCATGTATTTAATACCCATTTAAGGTGACTGGGTTTTATATATATTTATATATATATATCCCTAAATTTTGTGAGCAGTGCATATTTACTACCTATGGCACAAATGTCCTTAACCACCAGACTCAGTGGTATTCCATGTTTCAGTAAATTAATGTTTTTGATTTGCCAAATGATCATTTTAGCCCATTAAATCACAATTTATATTATAAAATTTAATTTCTTACTTATGGTTTATATGATTTTATGTGTGCAACATTTGGCATACACTGTTGGTTTAATTAATTCTGACATAACAAATACAAAATACATACAGTGGATTTACTAATACATTTGCATTTTTAAAATATTATAGGCTATTGAGGGCAGATTAATAGGGGCAAACATGATTTTTTTTTTATTTTATGCACAAGTTCCTAATGTAAAAAATTGTCTAAAAAGGGTGTCTGAAGACTTTCTGAATGCATTGTATGCACATATGTATTAGAGGGACTTTTCATAGATGGTTATATCTAAGAACAAAATTATAACATTCATATAGGGCCTTGCAAATATTGGGGGCTTACTAATAGTGCCAGTATAAAGTCTGGATAAATTATGGACGGTTGGATCTATGCCAAATCTAATATGCAGTTGTGACCCCTAACTGGATCACTTTTGGATTGATTTGCATGGGGCATTGCACACCTCTTTTACAGAATAATTTCAACTGATTTTTCTGTTTATAAGTATTGTAATTGTAACACTTAACATTGTCTTTATATTTGACTTAGAACCGTGTATTTTAATCTACTTAGCATTATCAGCTATACAGTTGGTTTAAGGTATTGAGTATGCACAAGTCCAATAAATGGATAAAGAGAACCCAGTTAAACAAATGAGAAATACATAGTATACACAGTCACTTATTTGTTCTAAAATAATCTAATATTGCACATATTGGCAACATCGTGTGACCCTTTGCCTTTAGTATCAGGTGTAATCCCCTAATGTAGAAATAACTGCAACAAAGTGTTATCAGTCCTGCTTCATCCCTCTCTACAGAACAGCTTTATGTCTTGGATTTTGGTGGATGAAATGAACTGTTTCAACAACATATTTATTGAGCTTATATTAATCACAATATAATTGGACAATATCCAATATCCAAATTATAACATTATACTTTCTAGCTACTTTTTTTGCTTGGTGACTTAGGGTCTTGCTGCATGACCCACGTTATCTTGAGATTCAGTTTATTCAATTCAGACACATGCCTTGACATTTTCCTTTAGAATGTGTTTCTGTAATTAAAAAATTAATTGTACCATCAATGATGGTGAGCCGATGCAGCAGAATAGGTACTATCATCACCATGTTTCACAGATGGGATCTTAAGCTCAAAATCTTTTTTTCCAGACATAATGTTTCTCTTTTAAACCAAAATTTTACCAATTTTAGTGATTTTCTATAGACTACTGGTCTGTTCCATGTTCTGTGTAATGGGAAGGAAATACCAATGGCTTTCTTCTTGCAAACCTTGTCATGTACACCGTTGTTGTTCAGTGTTCTCCTCATGAACATTAGCCAATGTGAGGCCTTTATTTGCTTAGAAGTTATTATGGGTTCATTTTTGTCCTCATGAACCCTATATTACCTAGAACATATTGTGTGCTTAGTGCCACAATATCAGTTTACTAATCCACCACCATGGTTATCAAGGTTTGAGAGGGTCATGCAGGCATGATTAACAGTGTGGCAAAGGAGGTCAGGCATGGCTATTAATCCTCTGGCTCTGCAGAAATGAGCCCTACCCAGCCCTGTCATAAATTGGCACCTCATTCAGAGTTTAGCTTGCAACCTGTGATTTATGGGAAAGCACCCAATGTCCCCTGTAAAATTGACCAAATAATAGAGACAAAAACAAGGAAACCCCAAAACATCGTTCATAAAACATTACAAGGGTCACACATACAAGCAAGCACACATTTTCACAAACAATCCATGGATTGCATGGTCCTCACAGGGGACAAGACAAAAAGAAGACGTGTGCATGTGCACACACACACACACACACACACACACACAGTTGTGTGTTTATAGCATGTCACCATCTACAGATAAAAAGCAAGAACAACATCTACTCAACATGAATTTTAACCTCCCTATTCCTGTTCAGAATTGCTAGTCCAGGGCTGGGTAGGTGTTTGATCCTCATAGCCGGTAGCCATAACCTTTCGTGTCCTAACCACCATGACATATAATCGGGTTCTTGAGGTGAATGGCTAGCTTGTTAGACTCCAGTTCTTCCAGTAATATACTGCATTATATATTGATACAGTAAACAAAATTGAAACACACTTCACATAATTTGAAGGCACAATGTTTAGCATATCCAACATAATGTATATTTAATATATAATGTGTTTCATCTACAAATGAACTCATTATGAACACTTTTTTTCCAAATTTGCATGAAATGATCTTATATAACATTTTAAGTTTCAAATTACTGAGCAATGTATCAAACAATAAAGTGGCAGACATTCTTAAGAATTGAATTCTAAAAACATACTGTATTGACAAAGCATACAGATATTGGCATGCTTTAAATGAATGCCTCTTTCGTGAAGTTATATAATAAAGCATCACATGTACTCCTCTACCATCACAAATATTTATATATTATGGAATTAACAAAAAACTAAATCAGTTTTAATCTAATTTATTCTAGGCCTTATTGTGTTTCATCACCTGAGAAAACCCTTTCAACAGTATTTGTGTCAACAATAAAATTTTCTTCTATCAGTCAAAGTATGTCATAAGCAGCAAGAAGTTAAAAGTCATTTTATTATACATTAAAACAAAAAAAGCAGTGTAGTAGTACAGTGCTACCATTATAACTATAACTGCTATAACCTTTTACAATACAACACTTCATATGGGCAAAGTATTTCTTGGAGTTTCATTTAAAAATATATATATAGACAGACACAAATTAGTTTAAAATGTTTCGAGGTCCAGTTTTGGCTGTGTAATAAATCTCAGTTTGTACTGTATTATTGAGTAAGAAGTCCAGGAGTGTCATTATAAAATGATAGTTTGGCAGAATGTGACTATTGTTTCCTTTCAGTGTTTTGCACTGATCATTTAAAAAGATTTAAATACAAAGTTGAGGTCTCCAAAATTCCTTTATGCCACATGTAAAACAAGCTAACAACATAAGCATACTACCACTAAAGGTCATTTAAAACTTTATGAAGCGCTATTCCTCTTACTGTGTCGTACCCTTAAAACACCACAGACACTCACTCTGTAGTCGGCTAGTAAACTAATATCTCACCTGCTAAATGCTTTCTCAAAGAGGTAATATGCCTTAACACTTACATTTGTACACCCTTTCAGGATGAAGATTTATGTAAACATTAGCACAACAACTGCACCACAGTGAGTGTGTTAAAGGGTGTCCCAAACTTCTTGTTTGTTTCTATGAGGGTTCTCTCTGGATCCCTAACTGAGTGATGCAATAAAACGTTGATCGTCATTGATCTATCTGTCAGTCAGCTTAGGCGAGTCTGTACCTTCCTCTTCCTCTTCTTTTTCATCTTTTGCCCCAATGAGCCGCTGACGTGCAAAGTCTTCAAAGATGATATCATCATCACTAGAAACAAATTGTGGGATAGAAAGAAGTTTACCAAAGATTTGTATTATGGTATTTTTGTTAGGCTGAGTAAATATGAACACTGCTCACGAACATTAGGGTATATTTCAAAATTAATATGAAGTGATTACAGAAAGAAGAATTCGACTTTATTTAATTAAACATCAGAAATGCAAATGGAAGATCAAAGTAAGTTTGATTATGCAAATAGGATGCAAACTCAATTATCGTGAATAGCAAGTTACATATTCATGGGGTGAACAGAAGCATGTCAAACTGGACAAGAGTACCCCAAATTAACTTTTCAGTAGAGTATATGGTCACCCAAGACTGTCAAAACTCACTGACAGTGATGAGACATGGACAGAATCAGATTGTCCAGCAGTTCTATTGGGATCCTCTTCATATTCATTTTGAAATATCCCCTCATTTTTGTGAACAGTGTATATAAGTAATAAAACATGGCTGGTATGCTAATAGAGAAATTAATATTTGCCTGCGTGTTATAAACATAAATAAAAATTACACAGTACAATTGCCCTATTAGATCCTACCTAGGATTACAACCTGTCTACTTGTACCATAGTTTCTAATGATTAAAAGTTGTCTTTTCTTTTTTGTAAGTGTATTACTTAATGACAGAAAAATGACCAAAAAAAAGAATGTAAAAAAGAAAAGCTGGCACCAATAGCATTATTGTATTGGAGCAACTGTATTTGGTAAGCATTCAGCAATGCTGAACCTGCATCTTACTCGCTACTTTTGAGACTCTGGTTTGATGTTAAAAGGAACGCCTCACCAAATATTGGTGCTCTTATGCACTGAAGCATCTCTACATGTTTACTTTACTGATGCATGCTTGAAAGGATTTTCTGTGCTCATATTTTGGTGTGTCATAGCGCTGTCATTAAAGATGCTATTTAAACATCATACATGCATTTTGTTTGAGATTTCCAAGTTTTTGTTTACTTTGCCTTTGCTTTCGTTTTCAGCCATTATGATACGGTATTTGCCTGAAAAGAATGAATAAGAATAAACAATAAAATTAGAATGACTTACTTTGTGTCAAACTCAATCAGGTTTGTGTCAATGGGTGCTTCATTTTCTGGCACTAACACACACATAAAAAATTAAATGAATAATTCAGTAAATAATTAAACATTTAATAAAGTATTTCAAGTATTGGATAGCAGTAATAGTTCAAAAGTGTCAAATAAGTGATTTTACTAGCACAAAAGAGAACATCACAATGGCAGGAATTTGTGTTTCTGCTTATGCATACATGGGTTAGACTGCATACGGGTTAAACTGATGGCTGCAATAGCACACAATCCGTACAGGCTGTAATTTTTTAAATCATTGTAAATATTTTCATGCAATATGGTGGAAATATTTAACAAGGTGGAAATACACCTTGCATTTTTTTTTTAATAAAAAATATACATTAAGGCAATCATTATGTGGAGAGAAGTCTCTACTTTGTTTCCAAGATCTGCTATTCTAAAACCCTCCAAACCAGCACATCCAAGCTCATGAAGCCAATTTAAGAGACGCTTAAAAGTAGTTATCTTCTTTCTTTCTCTCTGTAAATGATTTTTGGGGATGTTACAAGGCTTCTGGGTGATATGCTTCATTGTATATCATTCAGTAAGACTTAATATCTGTATGTTAATATCAGGCACTCTGTATAGGGGCATCCGCTAAATGACTAAATGTAAATGTAAATATGTCAGGAGGCAGAAACAATGATAAAGCTCATGAGTAGGCAGTGAATCATTTATTTATGTAGATATTACATTTAGTTGAACATTCTCCTTAAGAATTAGTAGCAAATAAAAAAAATATATAATAAAAGGCACACGTGTTTTAGGCATGGAGTGTTGATGAATATGATGAAAAAATCCACAGATCATGCACTGCAACTATTGCAAAATGCGTTGCATGGGTGGATTCAGATTTTTTATGGAACATTGTACAATTTACATTTAGTCATTCACCAGACGCTCTAATATGGAGTGACTTACAAAACGTGCACAGTTGAAAGAGCCATGTTTATACTCTATATGTATTCATTTCCAGTCTGGACAGAAACAAATGCTACTCAGAGACCAACAAGCAAGCTCTGAGTGTTGATGATAAGGGTTCACATAGCAAATACTAAGCTTAGTTAGTTGAAATACATTCATAGAGTCAGTACAGCAGAAGTGCAAAGGACAGAAGAGATGTTATACTAGATATTGTTTGAGGAGGTGAGTCTTCAGACGTCTTTGAAAGGAACACAGCCACTGGTCCATTTTGATTGGTTTGGGAAGCTCATTCCGAAAGTAAGGAGCCAAGATGCGGAAACCTCAAGATCTTTGCTGGTGGACATACCTTGATCTCAGAAAATGATTTACTAGGCACCCTGAAGTTAAATACTTAAGTCAGCATGCAGATGTGTAGTTTTGAACTAGAGAATGTAAGTAATGTGGAGCAGAACCTTCTGAGGCCTGAAAAGCTAGAAGAGTTTTCAATTTGGCCCTGGTTGCTACTGAAAGCCAGAATAAGACTGTTGTATGAAGTCTATTGTAATTAACAAATTAGCTGTCCAAAGACAGGGATCTATTTATGTTAACTATACAGTAGACATCACATTCTCTAAAACAAAAAGGTTTTTCTGACTTGCATAGAAAGGGTATGATGCTCTTGTAAGTATGGCTGTGCATACCAAAGCATGCCAATATTGAGATATACGTTGGTAAAGAAGTACAGAAGTTGAAGTATCCATGTGCAACTGACCATTTTTTGTATATTACTTTCTTATTACCCCCAACAGTAAACAATTGTGCTTTTAAACAAGGCATCTTAGCCTCAAATTCATATAATGCTGTAAACATTTCATTGTCTACTTTTAATCACTTTCACAAGTGAGTAAATACAGTAAATTCAAATGAATTTAATAAAACACACCATCTTTATAGATGGATTCCTCAACTGGTTTAGGATGCATTAACGTGAAGGGTAGTTCGACTGCGACATCACTAGAAACACACACACACACACACACACACACACACACACACACACACACACACACACACACACACACACACACACACA
>JAUZSU010125206.1:0-17558 GCA_034780255.1 Parotocinclus maculicauda | reverse complement strand
GGTTTGATTTATTGTCTATTCCTCCTCTCACCTATGCCATCACAGCCTCAAATCTGCTTTCTCCGTGCCTTTCTCTAACACAAAATCCTGACTAGAGCTTCATTTTCAAAAGTATGGCTGTCAACATATGCCTATGATTTTTTTTGCTCAGTTTTACACATTGGATGTATCTGAAATGGAATATTGTTCAGTGTAACAGTTTATAGCACATCTGCTGCAAGACTATTAGACTATATAATGCAGTAGTATATTGTATACGTTATATTACAGTGTGTGCACTAGTATATAGTGTACAGTTGGCAGCCAGATGTATGGTTCTGCACCAGGAGAATATACTGTGCATTATGTACACCACTCAGCCAAAACAGTAAAATCACCTGCTCCCTACTTTAGTGTAGGTAGGCGTTACAAATTAAATGACCATCCACATGACTGCCCGGACAAAACGTTTTCTAGTAGGACTCTACTTAGCGCATTGCACTGGCTTAACAATTTTATTCAAACTGAAAAATGAACTTGGTGCAGGACAATGTAATATCTGATTATCTGAATCCTCATAGTGTCAGCGTTGGAATTTAAATGCAGAACAAGCTGAACAAGCTTAATGTGTCTCAATTAAAATGTTAAAATGCTTGTTAGTTAAATTTACATTATTTAAAATAAATTATAGCAGTGATCAGTAGAACTAATTTGTGACCATGATGTCATTGGAATAAACTGAAAAAGGCAATCCAACTGGAAAAAAAAGTTTTTTATAGCATACAGATGTATTGCTGTGACAAAAGCTAGTATATATTATAGTTTATTTGACCCAAGCACATGCAAGATAATTCAACACTAATATTTATGTCAAACAGACACAACTTTAAGAGATAGATTTTGGAGTAAGAAGATAGTTGCTACATGTATTTTCAAATATTCAAATGAGATAGTATACACTATCATAGCCATTCAGCTTTAAGCCCTGTCACTGAAGTCTACATGTGGGGTTTGTGGCCCACAGTTCAGTTTGTATCGACCTCTAGGTTAAACTATCCTAGAGTTAGGCCCGTTAGGTCCATTAGGTCCACTATGAACTACAAAATAAAGTTAATGAAAATATACTCTGGGTTTTTTTTTCTACACTTGGCATTACCACTGTGAAAATAAAGTGGTGTGTGAATGTTTTTTTTACCCTCTAGATTTGTTGCTTTTTCCCCAAATCCCAAAAGTAGATAACGAGAAACCAATTAAACAAATTATACAGTAATATTATAGTTGGAAAATAATCCAGTATTATACAGTTAATGCACAATGATGTACAGTGGTTTTCCAAAGTCTGAGATCTCTAAGGAAAATGCTTGTTTGGATCCATGTGGAGGAGAGTTTTTGTGTGAATGGATTATGACTGAAAACTCAGTTCAAAGCTTTGCAACAACCACTTGAAAACCAAATTATAGTGCTGCATGTCATGGACTTTCCTACACAGTCACTTGACCTAAACCCCATCAAGTAATTATAGGGACATGTAAAGACAGGTAAAGCCAAACATTTAGTAACATCACAAGATGCTCTTTGGAATATTGTAAAATTACACTGGAGTGTAACATGGATCGTTGTGTTGCTGTAAATACAGAAAAAGACAAAAGTAAAACATAAATAACAAATATTTATTTTCTGCTAAATGACTAAATGTTGATATATTAAGTACTACAACTATTAGAAATATGTGCAGTTATTTTTTTATGTTATTCATTGTAATACAAAGCATGGTTTTAAATTAAGGAAAAAAGCTAAATATGAGCAGTTTCATGCTTGGTCTCAGGTTTTTGGCCCCCACTGTATATTTATATAGCTTTACACATTCTAATATGTGTACAATAAGTAGAAACATATCAAACTATTTTAATTCTAATTATGGCTAGTTTTGTTTATTGAGGGTAATGGTTGACATATTGAGACACCTTCTGTAATCACAGTTGTTGTTATGATTTTAATTGATGCTGGTTGTATGAGGTGCTAGGAAGATTGGGCGTTCTCTGTGAAACAATATGTTTAAATAAACACACACAGTGAACAATGAACATAGACACAGGTCCTGCAGAGAAGCATATTGCCATGCCTGGGGCCCAGCGTATGTGTGTGTGCAGGTGGATCCAGCTTTTGAGCCTGTGATATGTACTGGCATTGCCATTTAGGTCACCTTCACTGCAGGCAGTCCAAACCCTGTCACACTTCCGTATGAGTGTATGTGCATTTGTGTTTGTGGCAGCACCGTTTAGTACCTCATTGCATTGCAAATTGCTTTGAGGACTCCTGCTAACCTTAATTCCTTTGTACCACTGTGTCTGCTGTTGATGTCATCTGTTATCAGTGGCCTTCATACTGGTTATAAATAATTGTTCCTCTTCCACTTTCTCCCTTCACTCTTTCCCAGATTATCACTTTCTTTAATAATAAGGTCTACACCAATGACGACATGGCAAGCCGGCTGTCCTTTGCTGGAGAGTACCTGAATGGAGATGCTTCTCTGCTGATCGGTGATCTGCAGCTAAGTGACTCCGGCGAGTACCACTGTAAAGTAAAGACAGGAGGGAAGTACCTCTGGACTCAAGTCAACCTCGTGGTCCTGGGTAAGAGCACTCTTTATTGCACTCAGATTCCAGGAAATAGCCATCTTCTGGTCTCATTTCCTCACAGCCAGACCACCTAATAATGCTTCAATTGGATTCCCCCTTACAGTGATTTGATTTGACCACTCTCGATATTGTTATAGCATGCCATCTGGGTTATTAGTTGATATGCTTATATTTTAGTTGATTTTGATCTAAAAATGATGGTCTCTCTGAAAATTGATGTAAGTATATTACGAATAGACGTTTCTGTGACAGCATTACTGAAACGCATACTTAGAGTGATTAGTGATTAGTGATTATGGTATGCTCATGGTCAGTATTACAGTATGCTTCAAAGGTATTAGACTGGGTACAGTAGAGGGGATTTGGGGAAGACTTCCCCCTACAGAAGAGGAGACGTTTTTACTCCCCAAATATTTTTTTAGTTTGTCCATGTGGGAAACTGTCATGCTTAATCAGAATAGAATTATTTACACCAAAAATACACATACACATACACTATATAGCCAAAAAATTGTAGACACCCAGAAATTGCACTTAGTAACATCAGAATCCCTTTGTTCACCTCTTTCGTCAATGCAGTAGTTACACACAACCTCATCGTAGACATTTTGATCAGTCTCCTGGCCACCCACACAGCCACACAAACACACGTGCCCAAACACATAAAGATTAATACACAAGTAATAGATAAACACTGACAAATGCTAGTTGCAAATTTACAGACAATCAGGATAAAAATCTGGATAATAAGGTAGTATGGCCGTAAAGAAAAATTTGAATGTATCAAAGTTTAGAGCTTGTAGAGGCTCAGGGCTGTTAAAGGCAGCAACTGGAAGACGCAAATAAGGTGCCATATGGTGCCAGTCATGATGGCGCACAATTGCATTTCAGAAGGTTGTATTTCAACTACAATGGCTATAAGGGAATGTTGGGGGTCAGACACAATTTTCACAGCATGTTTCCTGATCCTCCACACAGTTAATTATTCAAATGTTTTGTCATGCCAGTCAATCCAAACAATTTAGGGCTAAACTAAACCACACTGTGATGAATGAGGTCAGGGTGTTTTCAATGGTTGAGCTGTAAAATTGAGAAAGGGCAGGATGGAAATTGTTACGTTTTTGCAGTTGTGACAGGAAGAATGATTTGGTGACACTTTTTGATGATGGCCATTCCATTAAGGTTACTGAACATTGTATTGACCAGTAATATAAAGAACTCTGCCTCCTTCATGACTGGGTCATTTATTATATATGGGATATATTTTGGATATTCTTTCAAAAATCTATCCTGATATACTTTTGTGCATTAGCTCTAAGTTGGTATTAGAACACCACAGAGCTAGGTGAGCCACTTTGCGACCAAAAGACAGACTTATCATTGTTACCGATTAAGCCTATCAGGGTGTTGTCATCAGTAAACTTTTAACAGGATTCTCTGAAGATGCGCTCATTTGTGTAGAAAAGAGGTGAGAGTACACATATTTTTGGAACCTGTGCTGATGGTCTGTGTGTTTGACATGAATGACCCCATCCTAACATACAGTTTCCTGTCTGCTAAGAAACAATTATCTATTCACAGATAGAATGATGCCAGCTTCTCATAGAGCTGTTCTAGTAGAACAGATTTCAATGCAGAACTACTGACCACATGCATAATTCAGGTGCACTTACCAGGTGTGTGCAGATAATCAAGGGCATAATAAAGACCCAGACTTACTGTGCTTTTTTCATAGAACCGTTTGCTCTGTATGTGAACTGTAGTGGGTACAGGAGGGGTTTGTGGTGGATTTAAAGTGTGAATGGAGGATCAACTTGAGGCATTGTTATTACAACCAGTCGCGGTGGTTAACATGTTGTCCTTCTTGGAAATATAAATGACGATGAAGGATTTTAAACACTAGTATCTGCATAAAGCAACTCATTAAACATGTTGTCTAACTTTTAAAATTCTGTCCAGTCCTGCTGCTTGTCTTGTGCTTTGGCACTTGAATAGACTGTGAGTAACATGAGTATTAGTATGGTGTTTGTCCCCATTTACTTAGTTTTGGGAGGTGATTTGTTTTTGGTTTTTTTTGTTTGTTTGTATGCTTATTTACTGTCACATCAGTATCGGCGACAGTGTGCTAAAGGGACAATAGTATCTTAATATTACCTTGACAAATCCAGACTGGGTCAGCAACCATTGATTGTCTTCGGAATGTGTGAGGAAACCAGAAAACCTGTGGTAAAATTACAGATACAGGTATGACATGCAAATTTGTTACAAATGGAATCTGTGGTTAGGTTTCTAACCAAGGACCTCTGGAGCTGTGAGTTGCACCATCCGTTTTTGTGACGTGGAAACCTATCAAAGTGCCATATGTAAAGTAATTGGGGCATACAATACAGCCCTTAGTACTGTCACTGCTTATGTATGGATATTATGTACCTGTTTGCTTTATATTATTAACATGTTAGCAGCGAATGTGGCTAAAATAACAGAGATCACTAATAAGGAACGACAGCTGAATACTTCAGGCCACACACTGTTACATCTTACCATCAGAGGACTTACCATAAGTTGGTTGATGGACAGAGGCATATTCTGGCTCCACAAAAATACAGTTTACCATCACCAGCTAATGAGTCCACACTGATTTAATATTTTAATAGACCTGATTTCATTAAAGACGTGTCATGCCTTGTTCCTATGCCATCATTCAGTACTGTTATCTCTGACAGAACAGATGCTTTACCAGAAAAGCTAGCGGATTAGAAACAATGGCAGTAGGATTTTGCTTACTTCTTTATACTGCTGGATTTGGTTTGTATAAATTAGGGTTTTCTGTTATCTGTTTAGTTTTCTTATTGAAGAAGCATTTTTATACTAGTGTTATATTGTAAATCCTGATATGAAAAGATTAGTATATTCTAATGGAAATTACTCGACAAATTGTTTTCAAGGGCACAGAGAAAGGCCTGGAATTTTACTAGCTGATTGCGACAACACTTGTATAATTCTCTTGTATCTTGTTGTTTCTCTTAATTGTTAATTAATAGCGTAGTGGTGTTTGTTGTTATCACTTTCGTCAAAGCATTTATCTAATATCCTGTTAACATGAAACAACAAAATGACAATTGCTCACCATGTCTCCTGCATACACAAATTATTTACTCACAACAGAAATGGCAACTATGGTGGCCAGCTTTTTCTATGCTATGAAAGCACTGCATTGGATGAACTTCAATGTTCCGAGTGTGTAAGAGCATGTGTGAGTGTGTTTATGAGAGAGTGTGTTTATGTTTTTGAATTTTAAATTTAGCCCAGAGCAGACTGAATGTATGTGACAGAGCTGGCTGGCTTAGCCTAGTCTCTGTACTTTATCTCTCACACACACTGAGCCACTGAAATCAAAGACGTTTAGACTTGGTATTGTCATGTGCCTTGTATTTGAACTGTTTCCAAATAAGATTTTAGCCACGTGCACTAAAACTTAAAAGTCAAATGCTTCTCTAGTCAACCATGAAATCTTGAAATCCAATTGCTACACCCGTCCCCAAAATATTTAAATTAGTTAATGATAATGATAGCTTATGATACTAACACACCTTGCTTATACCCGCTTGCAACAACAAACATCATAATTTTATATAATCTCTTTCAATTTCTTTATACTTAGAGAAAGGTGCCAGCTTCTGGAGTTAATTTTTAGAATGAAACTGTCTGATATTGGGTTTTTAACACCCCGGTTAATTCTGATTGCAACCATAACAGGTGCACAGATACATTTTATAAAGTGGGAAAAATTAAGGATTAGCCAGTTCTGCATATCTCTCATTATTGTCTGTAGGAATGGGCATCATGGATGACGTGCGATAGTGTAAATTATTGGTAGTAATTTAACTTATTTAATATGTGGCTATAGTGATTTAAAACTTACATTGTCTCACTCTCATCTCTTTATTCCTTGTTTCTTCTCATGTCATCCCTGGTGTGCAGTGAAGCCGTCTAAACCACGCTGCTGGATGGAAGGGCATTTGCTAGAGGGCAGCGATGTCAGGCTGAGCTGTAAGTCTTCAGATGGCTCTGACCCGATCTACTACAAGTGGGAGAGAGTTCAGGACAAGGGCAAAAGCGTGGTCAAGCTGCCACAGTTTGCTCTAGTTGGTGAGTGTGACATGTGTCACTGCACCTATGCCAAACATTTAACATTACAAGCAACTAAGCAAATATAAATAGCCTTTTACAAACACGTTTATCAATATACCAAATCAAATGTAAATACATTTTCTTTTTTTAAGGTTGTGTCAATACTTTAATTTTTTATGTTTGAGTATGTGTGTGTGTGTGTGTATATACATATAGTATACAGTATACAGTATTGGAAGACATAAAAATGTGTCATCTGTAATGGAACTGTAACCTTTGAGTTTGGTCTTAGTTAATGTGGATGCAGTAAAAATATATTACATATTTGACTAACACCAACATTAATTAAGAAAGTCCTGGCAGATAATAAACACTATTCATTTATTCAGCATTAACTTAATAGTACTGAGTTTGAAGTTTTTGATGTCTTCTCTGAAGGTTCCATATAAAGCTTTCAAGAATGGGCATCCCATTCTTTCCACAAAGCTTTATTTCCAATCACGCACTAATTGCACCTTGTAGAACTCATTTATATACACAATACAAATGATTACACAAATGCAATACGGTGCAGAAGTGGAATGAAATGGGCCTTTACAGAAAATTTTGACTGGCCCTATCCTAAAGGTGTAAACCATTTAGGAACTATTTAGGATGTTAAACCTAACATTTTATATAGTAAATCTGAGAAAATAAGTGACTGTGGTATTTCTGCACTAATACTAGTGCATTATATAGACGTATGGACATTATATGACAAACAGCATTGTGAGGTCTTCAAAATGGAACACCAACAAACAATCATAAATAATAACACATAAATATACATGAAAAACAATGATCACATGATGCCTTATTGCTGTAAAATGTATAATTCAAAGAGTGTGTGTGAGAGATATAGAGATAAAGCAGAGCGGACAGCTGGTATCCCAGTGGCTCAGTGGAGAAATGAAGAACTGAGATTACATTAGCACTAAGATACAACTAATGCAATTAATTCAATATGCTCCAGCTGTACATCAACTACCATATCACACAAAGTATGAAGTATACGTATGTCCAACGTATGGACTCCACAATGTATAAACTGGTATTATAGTATAAACCTAAACTGTAGTAACATTCAAAATTGGTAATTGTGTCTCTTTGAACTGGTTTATGTTGGTGTGCGCAGACCTGAAGAATCCGGAGATCATGACGCTGAGGAATTTGAGCCAGGAAAGCTCAGGGCTGTATAGATGTACAGCCAGCAATGATGTGGGAGAGGAAAATTGCATTATTGAAGTTACCATGCAGTGTGAGTATGGCTGTATGAGGGTCAGTTTTGCTGCAGGTCTGTAGTGATTGTGTTTTATTTATTTGTTTTTTTTCCAGCAGACAAAGCAATATGACATACAATACAATGAATATAAAGCAATATGTTTTGTATGGTATGATTACATGAGGTACATATTTATATATATTTAAGATTTTTTTTTAAACCCTTTATTGGGTTTAATAATCTAAATATTAGCAATATTCTCAACAATTAGCAACAATCATTTCCAATTAGCATTGGTACAATATCAGCAAGTCAAGAACTTATTTTGGAATAACTTCCAAACACGTGTGGTCAGGCTCTCACTGTTAGCACATACACTGCATTGTATGAGGTGGTAGCACCAATGAATTGTTTCTGTCACTGTTTGAATATTTCATTGAGGTAATATAACTAACTAATGCTACACCTACATTCAACATCAGTAACCTAAAATAGATCTTTTGAGTATGTTATTTTTAAATAATGTTGCAATTTTAGGGAAAAAAAGATTTTTCAAGACAAAGGTCCCTAAAAAGGTAAAATGCCTTATCTATCTATCCTCATGGGGACATTAGGTCCACCCACACACAAGGACACACTAAACAGAAGTGAAGAGTGACTATTGGTCATGCTCAGACAGCCATCACTTCATGTGAGTGTATGTGGGTGTGTGTAAAATAGCTTTAGGGATCTAATGTTCACGCAGGAAAAATATGTATAGAGGAATATAACCTCAAAAAGCAATACTAGTTAAGTGGCTGATTTATAGGATCAGGTTTCGTTAATTTAAAAGGTTCGTACAAAATCTGCTGTGTAATTTGTGTTTCTGACAGTGCAGCAGGATAATAATTACAATTATTTGCATTATGTATTTGTGCCATAATTTTGCAACCATATCTGCAACATATCTGAAAACACATTAATTTCTTTATTTAAAGCAATAGTGTGTTTTTAAAGGTGATGGGATACATTCTTTACAATATTTTGTACTGATAACGAGTGGTTGATAGAGGATAACCACATGGTGCTCACTCTGAAGGGTCTTTTAAACTTATCTCTTGTTCATGAAGGCTGCTCCTTAACATGGTTGAACCTGGACAAGCCTAGATAACGTTGTGTGTTGAGAGCCTTCAGTCTAAGGTTGCTGATGATTTTCCACTGTTGTTAGACAGCCAATATATGGATTTGCCACCAGCTGAATATGAAAAAGTAAAATTTGAATTTAAGTAACAATAATTATTATTAGTGAACTCCTCAGGTACTGATTTGGAATAAGGGGACTTAGCAAAAGTAGAAAGATATGTCCATATGCTGTATATGTGGCTCCTTTATTTATTGTATTTTATTTTATACTTGATATTAGGATAAACTTAATATGTAGCAAATTTGAGAAGCATTATAACCTAGCTCTTGTAATATTTTGTTTGCCTGCAGATGTACGAGGAATAGGTGTGGTGGCTGGCGCTGTAGTTGGTGTGTCTTTTGGTGTCCTCATCATCATCCTCATCACATGGCTGGTCTTCCGCAAGAAGGAGAAGAAGAAGTACGAGGAAGAGGAGACACCAAATGAGATCAGGTCAGCTCTCTGGTTTTTTATCATCTATCACCTTTACAAAAGAATGGCTTTAAAGCAATCATCAAATAGCATTGTTCTCAGCTAATGTTTTGGTGGAGAGCTAGAGATGAACAGTCTATTAACAGTTACACATTCAGCAGCTACTTTGTCCATCTCCATATGAATACATTGATATGTATATGTTTTGCCTGTACAGCCCGTGTAGTTGGGGGCTGTTTGTAAAATAGTTTCCTATTCAGTTTCCTAGAGTCTACATTCTATTGTGAAGAGCACTGTTACAGCACAGTTATATGGAACTGTTTTGGAGGATGTACATGTTTTTGGACACTCACTTATACTCTTTGCACTTTTTTGTGTGAGAGCAAAATCTATCACATAACCATCCTAACACACTCCTTCCCATGGCACACAGGATAACAGTTTGCCCATGCTGTTTCCTATGAAATATCCAACAAAATCAATATTTTTCGCTTAAAAAGGCATACTTATCACAATTGCCCTCTGTCAGGGTAGTCATAATAAAACTATGCTATTTAATTATTTATAATGTAAAAAGTGCATGTCTTTAATCTGACATGGTCCACTGGCAAGGCTGTGAAGTGCTATTTTATTGAAGTCCTTAATCAAATAATTAAAATCAAAACAATAAAAATTGCACCATTAACACAATTAAATACTTGAATAGTGTGACAGAACTAATTGAAAGTCTTAAGACGCAAGTGCTTCTGTTATTATGTAAATAAATTAAAGGCCCTTTAAGGCAAATCTCTCTCCTGAGCCTTCTACAAATGTCTGTAAGTAGGGCAGAACAAATAATGAATTGCAAGACTTGTTAAGGGTGCTCTTATGAAGTACGAATGTAACCCATCTGTCACCCTCCTCTACCATTGTCAGCAAAGTAACGATAGAAATGTTAGTGTCTATTGTTTTTATGGGTATAATATATTTAAAATGTGTTTAATATTTGTCTAATATATGTCTGTCTTGTTGGTGTCACCTGTTTGATTAGAGATTAATACATTAATACAGGATGAATAATATGCTTATGAGGGAGCTTAGTTGGTGCAGCAGAAACCTGCTAGTGACTTAAATGACTCATGACTAGTCATGGCCTTTTGGTCAGGTCAGGCATCACACATATGCTTATCCCACAGCATTAGTAAAACACTTGTGGTAATATGTGTTTATGTTGCTTGTGTAGGGAGGATGCTGAGGCTCCCAAAGCCAAGCTCGTCAAGCCCAATTCCCTGTCGTCCTCACGCTCAGGCAGCTCTCGCTCTGGTGCTTCCTCCACCCAGTCCATGGTGCACAGCACAGCCCCTCGTAGCCAGCGGCCCCGGGCTCCAGCTGTCTGTGCCCTAAAGGAAAATGGTCAACCAACTCAGTTTCTGCAGGCCTCCCCTGAACCACCCACCACCCCCAAATTCAGGCCACCTAACCCACCGGTGGGACTTGCTGTACCCACCACAGGGGTCCTGATGCCTCCACAGAGCAAAGCATTTCAGACTGTGTAGGGTTGGAAGAATGATCCAGCATGACACCTGTATGGAGAACATGCACTGACTTGTCCACTGAGCTAATGCAACTGTTGTGTAAAATATGACAGAAAACTTGTTGTAAGTATAAAAGAATTAATACAGTGAAAACTAAAAGAATGCACATTTACAGGGAAAAAATAACACATTGCTTGCATCCTGTTAAATTGTATATAAAATTGGGGAATTTTTTAAATCTTGCATTCCAGCATATGTATCGTTGTCATTCCCTAAATCTCTTTCTGTCTATTCATCTCACTGTCTCTGCCTGTCTAAAGCCATTTTTTACCATTTTCTTTCTTTTCTGACTTTGCCACTGGAAGCAGGCTGAGCAATGAGGTGGAAATATTTGCCCCAAGTGAAGGATTATTTATTTATCAAAAGTGAAAGGGCAGTGGAGGCAAGGGCAATTTGAGTTTATAAAATAACACTGATGGAGGAACAATGAAAAGAGAGAAAATGGACTATTCCTTCCTTGTATCAAAGACAGAAAAGAGCTTTTTTCTCTGCCACCTCACCGGACTAAACTTAATCATAACCAAAAAAAAAGGCAGCCAACAACTTGAAACAGCACATTTTCACCTATGAAACTGACAACACATGCAGTCCAGTACACTGCTGTGCTGTAGTGAAAAGGATGAGTCTCCAAAGTGATGTTGGCTGTTTATTTACTGACCACTCATTTATTTATGTACAAAGCTGCAGCTATACATTCACATTCACCGCTCTGTGAGACTCGTCAGTGTTATATGTATTTATCTCTCTATGTCTGCTTATACTACATTACATAAAAGTGTTTGTTGTGGAGTTCTATGATAGCCTCCATGGCTAACAAGTGACTGGTTATGAAGGGCATCACTTGTTTTGAAACATTTTTGTTTAACTTTATTTATATCATTATAAACCAAACCAAAATATGAGTGGAATAATCTTTGTGCTTAACAAATTAAGGCATTGCTTTTATTATTTGTTTCATTGCTTAATCCCCTTTCACACTCATGGTTGAGGAAATAACAGGAATAGCTTTGGCACCAGTGTGCACATTTTTTCAGCCATTAAATGGCAATTTACAGTGTCGATCTGAGGTGCATGTGTGAAAGGGCCTTTATATATTGAATGGTACTAGCATTTGAGGCACAAATATCTCAGTATAATCTTACACTTATGTGGATAACGGGTCGCAGCCATACTGCAGGTGTGCGACAAGCGTTTGCATACATGGTGTACCCTGGTGCGCACCAGGGTTTAACTTTAAGATTTCTAAAGATGGGCTCTGTCAGGCCACAACAGGATGGCTGCCTCTTTGTGTCAGCAACTCGTTTGTTCCGCTGCCCAGTGCTGCCACAGGACCTGTCGTTCTCCACATCCACACTCCCCAGATACAACAGACTAGATGAGGTGAATTTAAAAGTAGCACAAGTACACACAAGTAGCCTATTTGATGTGCCTTTGCAGTATTTCTTTAAGCTTTCTATTTTTGTTCTTCTCAACAGTGTGTCAAATGATTACACTTGTATCCATACCAGTTTGCAGTTTTGTTAACACTGGTTCTGCGCAGACTGGACAAATGTGAGAACAAGAAGTTCTTTCACAACAAGGCAGTCACTTTAGCCATCAACTGTGTACAGTACACATCATGTTCTTGATATAACGTGTTTTATATTGTACATACTTATAGATATTACACAATATCCTTTAAGTTATCAGGTAATGGTCACGATAAAGAGCCATTACTATTGTAGATAAGCATTTTTGATGGCTATTAAGAGATCAGCCTACTTTTAGTGGAGAAACTAATCTTCACAAATTAAATATACTGCTCACAAAATAGCCCTAACGAAATATCCTCCAATTTCTGTGGGCAGTGTAGTAGCATCTCCTTGTCAATACTGTCAGTATCTCTATACCTTTATATATAATCCATTTTGGTCATATGTTAAAAAAAACTCTGGAAATGGAATTAGACCCTGTTTACCCAGGCTTATTTTTGTGTTTTAGAAACAGCTTGAGTATGAAATCCTAATTTAGCTCTATGCCAATTATAGTTTCATATGGGGCATTGGTATGCAACATCATGTAATTGTATGATATGGGAAATATTATACAATTGCATTTACTAAATTCATTATTGTATTAGCATTGAGGTTAGCTCGTAAGCCAGCTGCTGGAAATGTGAGGTCCTAAGGTTCTGGGCTCAAATTCCAGGTTCAGTGGGGAATTTGAAGGTCTGGTGGTGCGTTTATGGAACTCGGTAAAGGATTGGTGCCCTGTCCAGGGTATACCTGCCTGCACCAACTGTATTCTAGATTAGGCTTCATACTTATCAACCCCAATCCTTACCAGGATATGCAGGTGGTAAAATGGCATGCTTTGCTTTGGTATAATCTTACTAACATGAGGGTTACTGCTACTTACCTCCAACAATTCCATCCACCAATATTCACATGTCCATTTACAGCATGTAGTAGATGCTTGTACCCTTACGATGGACACTGTACAAGCAATTGCGGGTTAAGGGCCTAGAGCATTCACTATGGATGCAGCACTATAACTGTTATGTCAATCAGCCTAAACAGCAGCCTTCTAAATTTTAATTTACTTTTTCAAATGCTGATGGATTAATTTCGAAATTATTGCACTATGCCTGTTATGCTGTGCGTAAATGCATCTGGTGGACTACGGTGGGGCAGTGATTAAAGTGGTAGACTACTGACCAGAAGGTCCAGTGTTCAAGTCAGAGCTCTGCCACGTTGCCACTGTTGGGCCCTTGATCAGAGCTTTTAACCCATTATTGTTTATTGTACCATGGGAATGTGTTAGTTGCAAATACATAAATTGACCAAGTGTGTTCAGGGTCTTAGGTATGTCTAGTGTTTCTTTGCTTGTGTTAATTGGATACTCTTTTAAATTTATTCCTCCACTTTTTGTTTCAAGCGTATGCATTTAGAGTATAATTCCAATACAGCTGCAGGTGAAATGATATGCCATCTAGCAGATTGAACCTGTAAAAATGTTTTATCTAATTTAACTGCTTCCTGTAACCTTTCTCCATAATTGGATAACCTAAAGACACAGCACTCATGTCCACATACACTCTGAGTGAGTATTTTCGCATGACGGTGGAGCTAGGTGCAGTGGCATCACTAAGTGTGATGGATGTGCTGTCAGCAGGGTGGAGGGTGAAGGATGAAGCTGAGCCAGCAGGGAACACAGACGAGCCACTGTGTGAGTTTAACCCCACACTAATTCCACACATCCACATAACTACTCCACACAAAAGGTTCCAGAAATCAACAGCCTATCTCCTCCAGTCCAACACACCATCTATTTTGTGTTGCATTTAAGAGGGTGTGTCACAGGGTTCTGGGTCTCAGGTGGCATTACACCATATTTATGAGTCTCTGTGCCCAGCAGAGCCAAATTTTCAAACCTCCACCTACTTCCTCATCAGGGGGCAATAATAAAGCTCAGAGTGATCCTTCTTAATGCTTAATTGAGATGTTATATTGTTCAAATATGTGTACAAAGAAAACAATAGTAGTAATAGGCTTATAATTTGCAGATTTTAATCTGACCAACCCTGTATTTACTGTAATCGCCAAATATTTCTATTATCTGTTCTAAAATAAATTCTTAACAAACTTGGTAGTGAACAAATGCATCAATGGGCCTATTCTACTTAATTAGAATAATGCTGATTACCTTAGTCCAGCTGCATATGTCAGGGTCTAGACTTTATTCAACGGTAAGGAAACAGTCGTTTCTTGTAGTTGACGTCTTAGACGTATGTATGTGTAAATATGTAGACATGAAGTACTGAGCAGCTTTGCGTATAGCCAAGTCATTATGCTCATATGACTGTGTTCCTTTGCTCCTGTGCTCCTGGTCAGGAGTGACAAGTATCTAATAAGTTCTGAGGGACAAAACAGGTTAAGCTACTGTGGCACAAGTCCATGGAGCACTGTCGAAAGCACCTCCAATAGTCATACATGGAGAATCAAAAGTGGACAGTTTAGAAATGAAATACGTTTGTCTGGTCTGATTCACCCTGAATTAATTCATGTTATGTAGATGGCTGGGTGCATGGCATGTGCACTGTTTACCTGGCAAAGTGATGGCACCTGGCTGCATTTTGACAAGCCAAGCCAGGGGAAGGACTGTAATGTGATTTCCCAGGGAAAAAAATGTACTGTGAAATTTGACAGTAGAACCATTACGTGGCCAAATTACCATCAAAAATCCACAGTTGAACTGTGAACTTTATGGTCAAACTGTGAAAGTTCACGTTAACACTGTCAAGCAATTTACAGTTTTACTATGAAATCTTACAGTACATTTTTCCTGGGTAGTGCTAGGAAATTACATTGTTTTGTCATTTATGTGTACATTGATTTGTCATGTGCCACCTACCTTAATGCAGTTGTGGACCAGGCCATAGTTTTTATATAGTGTATATTTTACATATACATGTGTGTATATGCAAACTATTTTTTGATTCTTACATATCACTGTTACTTTTGTTCAAATGTATTTTAACATCCTTAATATGTAACATCACCATGTGTGAAATCATCACAACCTAGACACATTTACTTATATGAAATTAGAATATCTCCTGATTTGATAAAGTTGCATAGCCCCTCATCTTTTTTTTCTAATTTGTACAGAACCTGGGTCAGTCATAGAAACATATCATCCCAACATACATATCTTATTGCCAGCTCCCAGAATGTAAGGCGAACTTCTGATTGGAAATCACTGAAGCTTACCTCTGATGAAGAAGCAGCCAGTTTAACCACACTTATCCCAGTTAGGGTCCCAGAGCTCTGGAGCTTATTCCCCCAAAGATTCGGGGTGCAGGCAAGCATGCGCATCTTAACAAAGTGTCCGTCCATTCCTGGGGTAAGAATTGCTGTTGCAACCACAATCAATCATGCCTGAATGATGCAGTATATCTGGCATGGCACCTTTGGACCAGAATCCTCAATTTATTAGCAAACAATCGTGTAATATGGGTATTATAAGATTAAATGCAACACTGAAAAAAATTTAAGTTGGTCTTTGAAAAAGGATTACAGACTTGTATGGTCAACAAGCAGTAGCTTGCTTCCTAACAAACTATATAAATCCATATACTCTATTAATGTTACACAGACGCACCCGGGTCTCAGTTTCCAAGTTTATGATTAATAAAGTGCTTAGATCTTATTTCTGCACAAGTGTGTTATCTAAGTAATGACAAGATATTTGTTTTAAAGAATTATGAGTGTGGAGGGGAGAGTATAATCATCACACCATAATTTGCTATTTTAAAAGTTTTCTCTTTTTTCAGACTGATATTCGTGTTTGAAGGTAATCCATTCTCATAAATGTTCCCGTTTAAAAATGTATATTTTTACAGATTCTGAATTATCTGAAATTCTGAGTTAATGCATCATTTACAAATAAACTACTCAACAAGCTATTTTGAATTGTATGCAGTATGATTCTGATTGTTTGATTCTAATAAGAATAACAAATGGAGCATACACTGGCAGAATATTCATTGAAGAGCTTTTATCGTCCTGCCAAAACATTCAGATTGAGTCATTCTCTTCGGAAGAAAGCTGTTTGGTTTGTGTAATTTGATTCCAGCTGCTATGTTGATGCTTTTACTAATTTCTGCTTCACTTCATTTAAATTACCTTCCCAAAGTGTCGACACATTCTCCTCGCTCTCCTGCCCGCTTAAGCATGTGCCTTCAAAGCGGTCTCGATTTTATTGCACCATTGAACCATTCCGTATAATTTAGAAGGGAGGGAAATTAGTTGAATCAAACTGTAGACCACAACAAACAGCCGGCCGGAATAGTCATAAAAAGCAAACTGTTTGCAGTAATATGAGTTTTTCTAGTTGACAACTACCGAGCCAGATGGTGCTGCAAAACAAAGTTGGACTGTCATAGAATGATAATAATTGTTAATTATGACAATAAATATTCATGACTATTTGGTTTGGCACTCAATTGTTTTCTATTACACTTCATATTTGAACTGCATGATCTTCTTTGGCTCAATAGCGCCTCCTTTTGTACAAATGACACATTTCTGTAGATTTTCAAAAAAGACAAATACTAGCAGAGATTAGGCCCGACTTTTTAACTGCTTGTTCCTTGGATGTCCCTACTTAAGAATCTACTGAGAAGGGAGAAAATTTTTTTTTTTTAATCTTTCTTTTTCAGCACTTTTCAATTTCTCGAGGACTATGTGGAATCAATACATGGAAGGAAGTAGAAATAAAAACAAATGTTTATTTAAAAATAAAATTTATTTAACCTACAATTACATACATACATACATCTTCTTTTCCGCTAGTTCCAATTCAGGGTCGCGGTGGCAACAGGGCGAGCAAAGAAGCCC
>JAUZSU010125196.1:0-17560 GCA_034780255.1 Parotocinclus maculicauda | reverse complement strand
CCCCCCACAGGCAAGGTAAGTGCAAGAGTGGAATAAATGGGTCTTCAAACATTGCTTGAAGATGGGCAGAGACCCTGTTCAAACATTGAGGGGAAGTTCATTCCACCACAGAAGAATCTAGATGCATGCCTTCCTCCCCTGAGAGGGTTGGGTGAGGTGGGGTGGTGTCCGGAGTGTGCGAGGTGCAGTTTGTGGTGTGATAACTGATGCAAGGTAGGAGGATGAAGTTCCAGTTTTGGCTTTTTGGGCAAGCATCAGGGTTTTAATTCTGATGCAAGCAGCTACAGGGAGCCAGTTGAGAAAGCGGAGCAGTGGTGTAGTGTGTGTAAACTAGAGAACATTGAATTCTGGATCAGCTGTAAGGATCGGATAGTGCTCAGAGGTATCCCCGCTAAGAGTGAATTGCAGCAGACCAGGCTCGAGATGACAAGGGACTGAACCAGAATCTACATGGTTTAGTAGGGAAAGACTTTTGTTCTTTATGTCCTCAAAGTTTCTGAATATAAGGGAGTCAACCTCTGTGTGTCAGAAGACACAGCAAACCGAAACAAACTATTAGTTACCTCCTCCACACAAAAGAGTTAATAATCTACGCTTCAGTTTTCTGCCTGGACAGCCTCAGCTCACTGGTTACATGTTGCCTGTAAGCAGCATTCCATGTTACCAAAGTTACCTCAGATGGAGCAAGTCATGTGCAATAGATCTAGGGAATCTGACATTGATCAACCAATAGGAATGCTAAGACACTGTGACATCATTGATGCACTGCCCCTGCATTGTCAAATAAGGAGAAGGAAATACTGAAATAAATAAAATAAATGAATGTGGAAATAAATAGTTATGAAATACAATCCATGTATTGCTAAAGACGATGTGTCAGAGGAGTCCACCTTTCTTCTGAAGACTTGTTCATTTGTTTATTCGATTTATTTAACACTTTCAGCATCAGTAGCCATTCAGCCACACACAAAGTTACATCTAAACACAAGGTCATCTCAAAACTAGTCGCATATATAAAAATTCAAGTCAAACCAATTTAGCGTAATCAATGAACCTAACACGCATGTCTGTGGGAGGAAACCAGATTATCCGGAGTAAACCCACGCAGACACTGGGAGGACATGCAGATGCCACGAAGAAAGGCTGCTCCACCCTGGAATTGAACCCAGGACTTTCATGCTGTTAGTCAGTGGTGCTACCCACCGAGCCACCGTGCCCCAGTTATGTACCCCAACCCCCCGCCCCGCCCCTCTGTATGTCAACTCGGTAAAATGTGTTGTGTCCAGTGGTCGACAGTTTCTTACAAAAATGTACACTACCAAAAAGTAACTTCTGATGGCCTTTTATAGGGTAGCGGAGAAAAAACAATGTATGCCCTTCAGTGGCAAGAAGAGTGTTTGAATCAGACCACATCTGTAATCATTACATGTCTGTTTAAGTCAGAATTGCACACTGAGGTTTTGTAGCAATCCGGCATTTCGGGGTGCTTTATTGTTTTTGTCAACGAGTATATTTTAGAGGCTTGTACCAATGCAGCACCAAATCACAGGCACCAACAGGAACCAAGAAATAAGCTGACAATATACCTTTCATTTAGTTGGTTCATCAGGTTTTTCATTGAATAGCTCTAATAAAATGTTAAATAGTATAACCACTAGTATTTTTTCTTTGCTATTCAGTCCTGACATGCCTGTCACTCTGTTGTTTACCTGCATTGCTTTGGTCTGTTCCTTTGATCTATCTGCCTGCTCATGGCTGACTCTGACATGGACTTTGGCACGGTTTTCTGGAATTGCCTTGACCTGTTTATCTGCTTCGTGAACAAACCTCAACTTGACTGGCTTTGAGCATGCATCTCCATTCCTGTGCTTGGCCTGACAGCGTCTTTCCCTCGCCCTTGATGGAGACAGCTGAAGGCAGCTCGGTCATGGAGGAGATTGCTGCTCATGGCCAGCTTCTAAAACAGCAGCAGCTCTCCTTAGCAACTTAGACAGTTGAGGGACTTGTTGCCCAGCAACCCACATTACTGGTCTCAGTACTGCAGTCCACTACCTGTCGGCTCTTGGCCTTGACTCATGGCCCCCTGATGTATCCCCATCACAGGGGAGATATTACAAATGAAATATCCCATAATTAAACATCCCCTAATTTTGATTAGTTCTAATAAGTAAGTCAGAATCAAGTCGCAAAAGTAAGAACTTAATACTTGCTTGACTAACACTAACTATAGATTCAACTTTGACTTGGTTTTCAAGACTGGAGACTTTTTATTATTAATGTTTGCATTTTTGAGTATTGAAGAGTTAGGCATTTTTAATTATTTATTTTGTTGAATCATGAACAAGGTGAGTTTCAACGCACACAAACCTGACAACCTAGCAGAACATGGGAGACCAACAAAGAAAAACATACAAAGAAATTTTTTTTTAAAAAGTTTGGGTTAATCGATTATTATGTCAATGCTGTCGAATAAAAGGAGAACAGCGATATTGAAGGTCTAGATTGGCAGTATTGGGTGAATTGATCATACATCCTGGAAACCCTGGTAGTCGCCTGTCCACAAGAAATCTACATATTGGCGTTCTACCTTTGTCCCCAGTTCTTCATTTTTCATATTTCCACACTTCCTAGTACTGTGATATTATACATTAGTTTCAGTATTATTTCCCCGCTCAATGCTAATTCATACTTATCAACACCTATTGAGTTTGTTGATTCAATTAGGAAACCATTACTATCACCAGTGTTTCTGAGTGCCTACTACTGTGTTTTCTTTCTCTAATTTCTCAGCCCTGATCTACTGGTTTCTCTCCAGTTTGTGAATGAAGCTCTCCCTGGTCTACCTGCCTGATCTTTCTAGGACTTTGGTACGGTTTTCTGAAATCATCTGCTTTCTGAATATGCAATGGTTTGACTTGCTTTGTTCGTGCATCACATTTACTGTGCACTTACTTCAACAGTACCCAAAAGAACATTTAGAGCTGACAATGACAAGAAAAACTGCAATGCATATGGAAGAAATTCAACACTAAATTTGAATGCAGTATTAAGAACTAAATTACATTCTTAAGAATGCTTAAGACAAATGCAAGGAAGATGGAACAATATTAAAAAAGTTTTTTAACTGTATTTTCAACATTAATTAAATAATTTATTTAGTAATTAACCAGATGTTCAGTGTAGTGTTATGCTTTGTAAATGTGTAGATAAGATGTAAAAGGTGTAGATAAAGTAAATAATGTAGGACGTAAATAGTAAGTGCAGAGAACATGTATGTAGCGTGCACACTACATGGAAATATAAAATGTTCCAGTGATGCAGAAGATACGTTTTTTTTGTTCTTTTAAGGTGATTACATCAATAGAGCACTGAAGTGTTTCCTACTTGTCAGCAAAGGTTTGCTTCAAAACTAGAGATACTGGAGATATTCGTAACAACGCCTCTATTCTGTATAATTACGGAGTTAAATGAAAATGAACTGGAGAGGCACTGGTTTGGCAAGACATAATATTCTTGGTATTTCTCTGATGTGTGGGGCAGGCGCAAACCCAGCGCGCTAACCTAAGGTGAAGAGCTTTATTATAACTGCCATAAAATGACATCATCAAAAGCTTCATATGTTAAAGGAATAACTAAACAAAAATGGTACTTTGTAATGATTCCCAATCTAATGTCTGCATCACAACAACAAAAGTGTTAAACTGTGTTTTTCAAATTGTTTTTCATTTGCATGGTTATTTTGCTGAGATATAATGGTTGATTATGTTGTATGTATCGTAATGACAGACAGTATGACTGTAAATGCATGATCACACACAATGCCATAACATAGTAATTTGGAATAATTACCTCTTTGTATGCGCTGCATATAATGTATGTAGATACACCAGACACATACGTTTACATTTACAGAATTTCCTTATCCAGAGTACCTTACAAAGTGCTTTGTATTGTACTTAATAGACATTACATCATGCTAATCACAAATCAGAAATAACCCAAGAACACAATCCAACTAATCCTATTGGGATTTGATGTAGGCAAAAAGTATAAACAGGCAGAGTATATTATTTAAAGAGCCATCCCTAAAAGGTGCATTAAATTACACACACACACACACACACACACACACTGCAGATGCTCATAGGGTTTCTATCCAAATAAAAAAAAAAACGTATAAACCATTATTTATACATTTACTGTTACAATATTCAAGTATCCTTCATGTTGAGTGGCAAGGGATGCTCTCAAATTCCATTCACAAAATTCAGGGCTCTGACTTGCCCACTCAAAGACATTCATCTTCCTATTCTTAAACTGCTGATTTTTTGGCAGTGTATTGTGAAAATGGTCATCTTATAGGATGAACAGCCTGTCCATTTTTAGCTATCATCCAAAAGCCTGCAGGTTTTTCTATGGAATTGGGGTGGCATCTATTGTCCAGTCCCCATGGATGAAAATCCTCTGTGATGTTACAAGCACCATGCTATACAGTAGGTATGGTGTAGTTTGGCTGGGGTGCCGGGCATACTGCTTCGATTGTTGTTCAAATACGTCAATCTTGATCTGATCTGATCTTAAAACCTTTTGTCATATGGCATCAGAAGCACAAACCATTTAGTGTGACACTTAAACCCATTCTTCTACCCTTCTGTCATACACACCAACTTATTCTAAAAATTGCGGTCCTATGAACAGACTGACCAATCTCAGCCGCATAGACTTCCCTAATCAATGGCTCGACCACTCAGTTTGAAAAAATGGCCAATTTAGTCAAAGTTTTGGTGGTGCCATACACTAAACCTCAACCTCGAACTTTTGCTTGCTTCCACCAAATTATAAATAGTTATTTTCATTAGCATGCATTGCTAATGGTGGAATCCTCAAAGAACAGTCGGTTTTATTCCAGAGTCATCTACATCACTATCATTGATGTACATTAGACTACATAATACAAACGAGGTGTCTTATTAATTATAGCTTAAACGTTTGCTGATGATAAAAGTGCCAATTTTGATGATGTTGAGAGTTATATTCTAAAGTATGTTGATAAAACATTCTTGTTTCTATAAATCATATGAATTGTGAGGAACTGATTTCAACTTTCAACTGATGAGGTCCATAAGAAATGGTTTGCCAAATTTGGACAAGGTTTGACTGATTTGGAGCCCTAAGCTTATCCTCATCCAAAAATGAACTGGAGCACCACATGAAGTGGTCAACCTTGTGGATGTAATTTAGAGAAGCCTAAGGTCAAGTTTTAAATTCAGGTGGAAAGCTTTACCAGAAGAATGGAGAGTGGGGGCAAACAGTGTGGACAATTCCATATTAATGCCCATGAATTTTGATGTGTTGTTTGGGTGCAGGTGTCTAAAAGCTCTACTAAATGACTCAGCAAAACAAAGGATTAACGATCGATGTGTTTATCATAAATCAGCGTCAGCCTTCTAGCACTTTATTTGTGGATTCCTTGACCCTTGTGTCTTTGATCAGAGGCCATTTTGGCATGAATATTTAAGGGTTAAAAAAAAAAAATATTTAAATGACACTTTGTTCAATGATCTGTTCCATATGAATAGAGTACTTTCGATTAAGTAAAGGTTATCTAACTTATAGTACATGAATGAGGCCCCGTGAAGCGTTTGACTCTAGGCTCTATCTGCATATGCCTGACTGTCCATCTTATCCAGTTTAAACAATCAACCTCAAAATAGCTGACCTATCATTTGGTGGTGGGTGAAATGTCATTAAAGGTCACAGTGAGTGGCAAGTTAGGCGTTTTGTATTCCTCTGGCGAAGGTGATCCTTCTGTCTTGGTTGTTGTGCTTGCTATTTTTTTTAAGCTGTCCAACGTCATCATCTCAGATATCCAGCTATAGCTCAACCAGCTGTTTAGGTAACAGATGGAGGCAGGTTTCCATGGTAGAGGATCTGTCGTATGGAAGGAAGGGAAAGAGTGAGTCATGTCCAATAAATGGTCACAACAAACAGGAGCAGCCCACGTCAGATAAAGAATGGACTCTCTGGCTAAAAAATATAGCGAGGGATAAGTTTCTATTCTTAGTGTATTTTCTGGTGCGTGTGTTTTATTCAATTTATTGTCTAATGTTACTTTAGCAGGTCACACTGACACACAAATGTAAGCCAAAATAGAAATCTTATGAAATAGACTGATTTAATGAGTTATGGTGATATTGCAGTTGCAATAATACAGCTAATATAGTAGCAACTTAGTAAACACATTTTGTAATGATCAAGAATGGACAGCCAATGTTACCAGAAGGCTAGAAGATCCAGGAACACACACAAGCACATATTTATGGTACTGTGCAAAAGTCTAAGGTCACTATTAGATTTGTTGATTCAGCAATGATATAATGACCATCTATAACATATTGGGCTTTGGTCCTAGGGGAGGTCACTATATACTTGTCACTGGAGACAATATAAACATTATGACTGCTTTCAGTTTTCTGAATACATACATTTTCATGCATTCTACCAAATACACTAAGAAACAATTATATATGATTTTTATCCCATCAGTAAATCAAAAGTGTTATCTAATGGTGGCCTAAGACTTTTGCACAGTGCTCTCTCTCCCTCTCCCTGGTAACAACGCGTGGTACTGTGTCCCAAATCTGGAAATAAAGCTCTTCGGGAGATAACAAACCACGTGCCAAGCACTAACACACACTGCCGTTGAACTCTGATGGAGGAAATTTGTTCTCTGGAGTGTTTTTATCCGTGGAAGGTATAGGTGTGGTTTAGTGTGGGATGTATCAGGGGAGAGTAATTCTGGGGATCTAATCACAAGGCTAATTAGCTTGAGAAAATGGGATGTAATCTATTTAATCTGGTCTTTCCATCTCTTTTCTCCTTACCCAGTGAATTTGTGTATGATTGTGCAGAGAGCCAAGCCACAGCTTGAAATCTGATGTGATGTATTTCTGCTTCTTTCTAATACACAGGCATAATAATAGGCACAATAATTTTCCAAGGGAGTACATCTTTTGCACAGTAGAAAAGTCAACATACAACTAAATATCAAGAAATTAAAAGCTAAAATCCTATTATTTGTTTGGCCACTCTGTAGCTATAGCAGTTTACCCCATTAATAATTGTATTTCTCACTCTTCACTTAGCTGTCCCTCACACTTTCTTACATAAAAACGAAAAGATCTGGCAAAACCCACACAAATATCAGGAGGTGCTTCTTCTCCCAGTGCAGTGTTAGCCTATCATGAATTATCTACCAAGGTGAAGCATAATGGCTAGATGGCTAGCATACACTGGTGTACATTATTGATACAGATGGGTCAGTGTTTATTCTGGTGTACATTAATAATAAAGGGGGCTTGAAGGTCAGTACAGGCACTTCAGAGTCACATATATTGATCAAATTAGTGTTCTGTCTATTTACTACATAAAACTAGTTAAGGTTCTAAGGGGAAGCCCTTTGTTTGTGCTAAATCTGATTGGTCATATGATCAGTTTTCAGAGTAGTTAAACGGAGCATAATGATATAAACGATACGAAACATTACACTTGGTCATTTATTTGTATGTTATAATTGTAAGTAGATTTGTTTTCAGAAAACAGGATAAGAAATGTATTCCATCTGTGAAACATGGTGGTGGTAATTGGAGTAAACTCAAGCACATACAAGGAGGACATGCAGCTGCACACAGAAAGTACCCAGGCCACTACACCCTAGAAACCAACCCAGCACCTTCTTGCTGCGAGGCAGCAGTGCTACCCATCGAGCCACCATGCCCTTAGAATGATTTAATTACTTGGTAGGATCTTCCCAGAGCTTATTGCTGTTGACATATCTGATGGTACTTGTGGCTAATGTGCCTAAGCCAAGCATTATTACTGAGAATATTTTTGACCTTTCTAATTTGTTCATGGCCTCTTCTAGTCAAAATCTAATTAGTAATTGAACCCAGTAACTCCTCTGTGCCTCTGTGCATTGCCCTCTAAGGAGGGGATTCCTCTAAATGTTGGCAGACTCCAGTTGGCTACCGTTCAGAAAACAGATCCAAGTTTAGCCAGTTGTATTGCGGCAACTGTTTTATACTGTGAATTATACTGTGTTAGAATTATATGGCATTGTATAAAGCCATCTTATAGAGCCATATGGCTTGTGACAGACACAAGGTTACATCAACACTCAAGGTTATATTAAAGCCAGTCTCAAACATACACTGGGATCAAGGCCAATTTAGCAAATAATCAATTAACCTGCTGCATGTCTTTGGATTGTGGGAGGACACTGGAGTACTGGAGGGTCTCAAGATAATAAATGAGTGGTCTTGCTCTTGTCTTGGAGTAAGATGGACTTGAAAATTGTTGTCAAGACCAGCCATGTCCAATGCGTCTGTCTGAAGTAACATTAATTATAAACTCGTTTTTTTCCTATTATTATGGTATTTCAACAATCCATTAAACCTGAATAAATCACAGCTTTCTCTACATACCTAAATAAAACCTGCATTGGGGAAAATAAATTACTGCTCTTCATATGTAGTATCCAATCAATGAACACATTTTTATTTTACATAGTACACACTTTAAGATTGCATTTTTGCATGTTCTCTGTACTATTATGTAAAGTTTAGGATATTTTTTGTTTGAGGCCACACAAATGTTTTGGTGCATAGTATATTTTATTTAATTGGGACTGTGGTAGCCTAGATTGTAAGGTACTGGCCTCTGGACCTGATGGTCCTGGGTTCAAATCCCACCTCTTCCAACCAACAGTTTGATCCTTAACCAAGGCCCTTAACCCATAATTGTTTGGATTGTAAGACTGTATGAGTTGTAAGTTGCTCTGGATAAGGGTGTCTGCTAAATGCAATAAATGTAAATTAAATAATAAATATGTAAAGAATGGATGTTGTTGGATATATTCAGTTGACTTTATGGTGACATGTGATTAAGTTTTAGAGGAGAAGGGAAACAGAATATTCGTCATTTGCTTCCAAATGTTACACTGACTTAGTTCGACTGAGACTATAGTATAAAATCATTAATAATTATTTTAGTATGTTAGTTATAGTTTACCACATATGTGATTAAATATAATACACACTTCAATTATCTTTTCATCAGCCCATTGAGTTTATTGTTTCTCACAGTCTGGGAGTCCTTCAGAGTCTTTTTTCCTCTTTTTTTTAAACTCCAGACAGGTTTTCATGACTCTTTTACTGAGAGCAGAGGCTTCTGTTTGGCCACTTTGCCATAAAGCAAGTTGGAGGAGTGCTACAGTGATGGTTGACCTTCTGGAAGTTTTGAACAGGATCTTTGGAGCCCAGCCATTGGGATCTTGGTCACTCCTCTTACCAAAGCCCTTTTCCCCTGATTACTTAGTTTGGTGGGGTGGCAAGCTCTAGGAAGAGTCGTAATTGTTCCAAACGACTTACATTTATGGATAATGGTGGCCACTGTGCTCTTGGGATCTTTCAGTGCAGCAGAATTTTTGTAGCTTTCTTCAGATCGGTGCGTCCAGTTATTTCTTCCTCATGGCTTGATTTGTGCTCTGATATGCATTGCTAGGTGGACCACCTTATATAGACAGGTGTGTGTCTTTCCAAATCATGTCAAATCAACTGAAATTACCACAGGTAAATTAAAATTTCAAATGAGATTTTAAATGTCATAGTAAAGAGTCTAAATATTATTGTCATTCATAAATGATTAAATAAATTACATTTACAGCATTTAGCAGACCCCCTTATCCAGAGCGACTTACAATTATCAGTTCAATACAGTCTTACAATCCAAGCAATTGTTGGTTAAGGGACCCAACTGTGGCAGAGGTGGGATTTGAACCCTGGACCTTCTGGTCCATAGTCCAGTACCTTAACCATTAGGCCACCACAGCACAAATAAATAAATAATTGCTTTTAATGCACCATGTAAAACACACCTGCTACTGTATAAATACAGTCAACTCCGGTGAACATCGCTCAACACTACAGGTCCTGCATGCGTTTCAGTAGTAGTTGTAATTCTATTGTTACATTTAGTCCTTATTTACAACTGCCTCGCATGTGTCAGATGTGTAAGCTGATTTACTAACAGCACCTACAGTCAATTTCATCTGCCCCTTGCTTGTTCTCCATGTTTAGTTGACTAATTAAGCAATTTGCTTAGATTCGGCTTGAGCGTGCAAAACACACAAAGGTCTTCTTTTTCTTCTTATCTTATTTATGTGTGACTACATAAATACAAGGGAAATGGAGACTGAATCTGAGACATAATCTCAAATGTAACCTGATTTATGCTGTGGCTGCAGTTGTGGTGAGAGGAAATACAATCAGGTTGAGGTTAGGAGTGGACTTGTATGGTGTTTGCATATTTGAACATCAGAGACTAATATTATCTTTAATTAATACCAGAGCCTTCTCACCTAAAATACACCCATAACAGGTTTTAAGTTGGATTTTGGTGTTTGGCTACTAAAGAGATTACTTTTGGAGACATTTTTCAGACAATTAATCTGTAATTGATGTTACCTGAGGACATATTTAATGAGCACACACTGAAACAGGATGTATCCCTTAATCACAACAGGAAACATTCAGTTATTACCATAAGTAATATGATCTAAGATGCATGTGGAGACTTTTTGCTACCACATTCACAAATTAGACATTTTTATCATATAACATTTAATAATAATAATAATAATAATAATAATAATAATAATAATTATTATTATTATTATTATTATTATTATTATTATTATTATTATTCGATGTTTCAAGGTTTTGTTTCTGCTAAATACATAGTAGCTACAAGGCCACAATATTTGTTTAGACCATATTTACTGAATTTACTGAATGGGATGTGGTTGTTAAATGGTACACAATTGTATAACTGGTTTGAGGAAAACAACTGAAGAGCTCTTATATGATGTCTGCATTTTAAACTAAAATAGTACCTTGTTTTTGGTATATATTTACTATCAAAGACAGTTGTTTTCCATACTGCATAAACAAGCATGAATACATTTCTATTTCTATATTCTATATAATTCTGCATTATAAAATTTGAATTCTGACAAGCTTCATATTCTGACTTTTTATGGTTTAATTTGTATTGGTTTCATCGATTTATTGTTTCAGCTGTGTCAATATACTGTAGGAAAAGACATGATATTTTGGTCTCCTTTTATGTGTAAATATGGCTTCATGTGTTTGTTTATATGTCAACAGGAGCTAAGTGTTATTTCAACTATCAAGTAAACTAATGAGCTGGCACATAACTGAAAAAGAGTTCACCCTAAGTGTCTGCTGTTTGAGAAGAACTAACACTAATGTGATTCTTGATGTACTGTCGTGAGCTTTGGTTCTAAAAGTTAATTAAGGGGAATGGACTTTGTCTTTCTCGTTAATTGCTAAACTAATTCTGCCAACAAGCACATTGGCGCATTTTAATTATTTAGGAACGGAACCAGGACTAAGATATTCTATAAACAAACAGAAAGAGAGTTACTGTTGCCTTTCCATTATCTCAAACCAGTCTGGTTCTACCATTATGCTCTGACCTCTGGCATTAACAAAGCACTTTCACCCAGAGAAAGCTCTTTTTTGGATCATTCGCTGTAAACCCTAGAGATGGCTGTTTGTGAAAATCCCAGTAGATCGGCAGGTTCTGAAATACTCAGACCAATCCATATAGCACCAACATACATGCCATGCATTTATGTTCAACGTCACATAAATCACCTTTCTTTGCCATTTTGATACTCGGTTTAAAATTTAGAAGGTTGGCTTGACCATGTCTACGTTGGTAAATGCCGTGTAAGGGTTCCAAGTAGTCTGTTACATTATTAGCTCAAAGAGGAATGAGAGGCGAGGTTATTGAATTCAGTGAAGTATTGAATGTTTACAGTTTTAGCAAAAACCAGCTGTGAAGTCACTGCATAATATTATATATAATTTTTTATGAATAAAAAATTACAGTATTCACTGACAGAGGGAAAACGTGCAACTGTAGAAAATCTGTCATGCTACATACTGTAGTGTGGATAAGCAAGATTTGTACTTCAGTTTTTGTTGTTCATTTGCTCCAACTGCATAATCCATCTGGGCTTTATTACTTCTGTGTCACTTTAATTAGGTGCTAAATCCTATGAATACAAGGAAAGGTATAATTTAAGAGTTTAGGACTTTTGTACTGTTTTAAATGAGAGCCGTTAAGCCAGAACAGTTGCTCATATGGATTTAAATGATCAGCTGACAGAATGATGATGAGGTTGTATGGAAGCAAGAAGTAAGTGGAAGGAAAAGATTGGAGACAAGTCAGCAGGGAGGGCTGGCAAGTTGAAACAGGTGAAAGGTTTGCAGTAAATCAGTTCAGAAGTCACACTTAAGGACACATGGCGCTAAAGAGGGCAGGTGCACGTCAGCTGCAATACATTGATCAACTAAGCGAGAGAGAGAGAGAGAGAGAGAGTGAGAGAGAGAGAGAGAGAGAGAGAAAGAAAACAAGCATAAATAAATGAAAGAAGCGAAGGAAGACCATGTTTAAAAAGTTCAAACAGAAAACTTCAGCTGGGAGAAATGAATCACAAAGCAAAGTAAGTGAACAAAGCATAGTGAAACAAAGGTGACAGCTGCTAAACTTCTTGCCAGAAACAGCTGGTGCCAAGAACAAGGCTGGAAATGTTGAGTTCAGTTTAGTGTGGATTGTTGCCAAACCACATGCCAAGGAGTAGCCTAGGTTATATAACTATAAATATTATATACACAACTGTATAAAACACATATGCTTCCGATTAAACGTCCCAGCACTGTTTGGGCAGAAAGCATGCACCCTAAGAAGCTATTAAAAGAAAAGAACTCGACCCCTATTATTTACACTTACTCTTTAGAAAAAAAAGAAAATGTGATTTTACCAAAGAAGATATATAGACAGTGGTCTAAGAACAGAAGGATATAAAATGATTTACTCTGCTGCATGGAAACTTAATGGGTATATTACAGAGATCATGTCAATGAATGGGCAACATGCTGAAACCTATGTTTAACTGCTAGAGGAACTGCTCCAGTCTTACTCATTTTATACAAGGAAAAAATAATGTGGATAAGGCAAACATTACCCTGCTAAAAAACACCAGCAGTTAGCACGGAGTGTCACAACACAGCAAGGACTCCATCCTCAAACCTGACAATCATCATATCCCAAACGGAACCTGGATTTGTTGCTAAAGATCTCATCCATGATTTCATTCCAAACAAAAGCATCGTTGGCTGAATATCCATGCCGGGACACGTAATGGGCACCGTGACAACAAATTTCTTTCTGCTCAGCACCTAGAAATGATTCAGGCAGAACCAGGGATGTGTAGTTAAGATGCTATGGAGCTGTGGGAGCTGCTGTTTGTCAGTGGATAAACCAATCCTCTATTTTGGAGGTCTGTCTGAGTCGTCTGGAGTGTCTTCACCATTATGTGCGTACCCTCAAGGAATCACTGCTCTCAACACTTCCTAACAGCTAGGTAACAGCCTAGCTGGATTGCAATTTTTCAAAACTTCCGTTATGCTTCTCTCAGTCCAATGATGCACTCCTTCTCAAAGTCTGTCAACTGGGTAAAAGCCAACAATCTTTTACCAAATTGTACACTACCCAAAAGCAGCCTTTAAGAACATCTTGAGTCATCAAGGGAAACACCTTAAGACCCATTGTCTAATCAGACCGCACCCTTAATCATTAATATATTATTAGCCTAAGATTAAACTCCATCCCAGCTTTTGCAGCTGACATTTCTATCTGGGTGCTATAAAGGAAATTATTTTTCTGATGGTTTTCCTAGGAAAAAAATACCACATACTATGAATCATCTCTGTTTCAATGCGAGAGAATGGCCAGACTGGTTTATGCAAACCATTATTGTTATACATCTGACATAACAGCATGGCCCCGTTTACTGTATACCAGTAAACCTTCCTGGCAATTAAGGAAAGTTACTATGCAGGCATGATAAATACACACACATAAGAACACGTTTTATATGCATTTTCCATATTATTTTAACATTTTATGATTTGAGGTTTTAGAATTGATATGGCTACATCTCTGTTTTAACATGATCCATCAACCCCAAATAAAATCCAGAATGAAAAGAATCCCAGTTTAGAATCCAGTTAGAATCCCATTTGGGGCTTGTAATGTAAATGACTGCTATGGACCGGCAAAAGTTTAACACAAAATGTTCACATCAGTAAGATTCCATAAAAACTCCATAAAAAAGCTCCACAGTAGACAAAGTCATACCACTGTAGCCTTCATAACCAGATAAACATCAAGAAGCCAAACCTGCATTCGATTTTAACCCCACTGTTAGAAACTGCAGTCCTTCTGTGTATGATTCGCGATGATCCACCATAGCGTTATGGAAAACAACAAAACACAGCAAAAGCTACTCATCAAGCATCAGAAATATAGTTTGCCAGCACTGATTTTCACCCTCTTGGCATACTTGAGTTTGAGCCAAACCTCTCGTGACTTCAGCCACAGGCCTGATGCTCAGAAATAGCTCGACTTTTGCTTACAAATAAATGTCCCTTTCATTTAAATGGTCTTTAAATCCCCAGTAGTACCGTGTGGGGCAAAGCCTAGTCAGGCAAGAGTCTCTTTAAAACAGACATTTCTACCTCTTTCTGTGAGGGACCGCATGAGTTTATGTCTTTCCACTAGGCCACATGAAGGGCAGAATGAAGTCAGTGTGGTCTGGTATGATGGCTTTGGACAGAAACTGGACAGCCTGTGTTTGGCGGCTGACTACAAGATATTTCTTAAGGCTGAGGTAAAGTGTTTTTTTCTCTCAATGGGGATATACCAGTATATAACAGATACATAGTCTAATGCATGTGGACACAGTTTCTGAAATGTTTAGCCATAAGCACTGTCATTTAAGGTTTAGCTTTAGTAAAAAAAATGCCAAAGCAAACAAAAAATTCTGAAGAACTGTGTGCTCCCAACTTTGTGGCGGCTACTTGGGGAACACTCTTTTCTGTTTCAGCACAGCAACAAGGTCCATAAACATGGCACTCATAAATACATATTGAAAAGTTTGATATGGAAGAACTTGACTAGCCTGAACAACAAAGTTACTTTGTCCAATTTTTGTCCCTTCCAGAGATGCCGCAAAGAGCTGTAAGGGCAGTTTTTGTGAAGTGGAAACATCAAGAGCTCAGCTGTAGTGTGTGTGGCTTGTGTTGTGGTAGTCTGAGAACTTTTATTATTACCCAAAGTATTCTGCAAATCAATAAAGTCAACGACATTTGAGGGAAGCACACATTGTCGACGACTTCCGAACTCTAAAACAAGAACATGTCCAGTCTGGTGCTCTTCCTGTCTCTTCAGGTCAATGGTAATACATTTTACAGTCTTGACATGCAGCAGTGGAGGCTGAGGACATTTAGTCTGACCTTAGAGTTCATGACCAGGATATGAATGCCCAAGAGAGGTCGGTGTCACAGACGGAGGACAGAATTAGCCAAGGGTGAGATGACGTGATCATTACTGAAAGGGTAGGAGACAGGTTAATTGCTTTTTACTTGGTATGACTCTAATGTCACAAAAGCATAAGCTATGAGTCACTACAGTGAGGACAATGATTACAGAACATAGATCTGTCAAAAATCCTGCCAGACAGTCCACCAAATCAACGCAGGGTTCACACCGGCAATGGCGTCACGTGACACAGCAGGTGAAAAGTTTGAATCTTTAAATGTTGGACAAAATGTTTCAACATGATGCAAAGCAATTATGACAGCTACAAATGTGGGACTAGGGATGGGAGACACCTGACCACAATTACTGATTAGTTTCTTTCTTTGCTTTTCTGTTTAAACTTGGATCCTCTTAAGGTTTCTTCCTTTTGTGTCTCAATACATTTTCCTAGACTTGAACATGTTTGCATACAGAAGAACTTCTGGACATTTATAAAAAATATCTCAGACTAAGGATCAGCTTGAAAGCTTAAAGCAGGTGAATCCTTATACACTTATCCACGGTCCCTATATTGACTGTGTATTACTTTAGTAATAGGTCTTCAAATTAATGCTTCAGTTTTGTAAAACTGCACATTTTTCATATCTACTCAATTCAATTCAGGGTCATGGGAGCATGGGCCTTAAAGAAAGCATAGACTGCAAGTCAATAACACTGGACAGGGTTCCGAACCATCACCAATTGAACAGTTTTAAGGACACCAATTGACCTAATATGTCTTTGGATTGTACCCAGAGGAACTCGTGCAGATGTGGGGAGAATATACAAACTCAATTCAATGTCAGGGCCAGAAACTGAACTGGAAACTCTGAATCTGTGAAGCAATTAATGATTAATCAATGAATTAATTAAAAAAGTAGAATAACTGATGAAAGTAAGTGTTTCATTGTTGCTTTCCAGTCAGAAGTGAACTAAAGGGATTAAAATTAACTAAGAACCATAAAACCCCACAACACAAATGCACATTAGACGAGTGATTTGCAAACCTTATTCCAATGACAAACAGTAAAAAGCATTATATTTAAACAGTACGCCAGTTTCATCATGATATCCCATAAGATGCGTTTTGGCGCCCAGTGAACAGATTTAAATCTAGAATGTTTGGATAGGAAGTGATGTGCTTACCTCAATTAAAGATGTTTAAATAGAGTGATGACAAGTACTTTTTGTAAATCAAATGAATTTATATAGCACTTTTTACAAAAGTGCATTTTCTCAAATCAGCTTTACAATTATACTGCTCACAAAAATTAGGGGATATTTCAAAATTAACTATTTCATAATGAAATATCCCCTAACTTTTGTGAGCAGTGTATCTACGCCCACAGGTCGAACTGAGCAAGCCTAGGGCAGTGGACAGGAAAAAACCCTAAATGTTATTACAAAGATCCCTTGGGAGCACCCAGAACTGAAAAGGGGCCAAACCTAATAGGCAACCTAAATCATACACACTGCTTACAAAAATAGGGGATATTTCATTATAAAATAGATGATTTAAGTATCCCCTAGTTTTTTAATTCCCTTTAATTCCCTTTTTGTGAGTATACATTATATGGACAAAAGACTGCTACACAACTCTTAACAACTAAATCAAGACAAGACTTCTTAGTGTGAGTCTGTCCATTACATCACACTAAACACTACAATAATACACCACTCAAAAAATTAAACCGATATTTTAAAATGAATATTAAGCAATTAAAAAAATAATGATTTTATTTCAATAAACAAGAGAATCAGAACTCAACTCAAACTTAATTATTGTGACTGGGTAGGAAGTGACATATTTATGCGGGTGAACAGAAGCATGTTAAACTGGACAAGAGTGCCACACATTGGCTGTTAGTAGGGTGTATGGTCACCAAAACATACTGACAGTGATTGGACATGAACAGGATCAGATTGTCCAGCAGCTCTTGTGGGATCCTCTTCATATTTATTTTGAAATCTCCCCTCATGTTTGTGAGCAGTGTATATTGGAATAGTGACAGAATTGGTGGCAAAGGAGTGCAAACTTGTAGAAAAATGA